>JAULKR010184104.1:0-170968 GCA_032356305.1 Prasiola linearis
GCGCTGACCTAACCCGGGCCGAAGCGGTATTGCTCGATTTTTATCAGTCGGCACATGTGCGCTGTGGTACTTCTCCGGCAGCAGTCTTTATTGACTCTTCTGGTAGTCTAAGTGGGTGCGATGCTATCCCTAACGATTATGACTGCCACCATGCAGGTTTAGTCGCTGGTTAAGGATAGATGGGAATTGCCAGGGGAGGGGCATGGGCGGATGCTGCGCAACTTGGGTGCTCTATCTGTTTCAAATTGGTTTTCCCAAGAGTCCGTATTTGCTACCTGCACAGAAACTTTAAAAGGTCTTTGATATTTTCGGGCCAGCACCTCTTTTGATTTGTACAGCCGGAACCCAGCTCTACGGTTTTAGTAGACTAGCTAGGGCCTGCTGAAAAAGTCTTTCGTGTGACAATGCCGGATACTTACGGCTAAATCTTATAGCTGACGTGCAATGCTGCTAACGCATCAATAAAGCATATCTTCAGGAGGCCCTATTTTGTCTTTTCACCAGAAGAAGACTCAGGAAAATCGGAGATTTTTGCGCTAGAAACTTCGTTTCTGCAAAAGAGCCGCGCTCTTTTGAATGAGGGTTTACTTATTGAGCAACCCCTAATTAATCGCTTAGCGATTAATTTAGCGCACCCTACCAATCTGACAGCATACGACCTGATGATCCACGCTTAAAAACTGTTAAAAGTATTAGCTGGCTATCGCCTTAATACGTTCGAGTTGATCCCGACAGAGCTCAGATAACGGCCGCTCAGTTTGAGAGCTGATAAATTGCTTGTCTTGAAGAAGCTCGGGAAATCGTTCAGTAAGGAGTTCCTGGTAGGTCATTCCGGAGGTAGCCAGCGTCTCAGTTGCTTCCCAATATTCCGTGAGATCTGCAAAATACTCAGGCAGCCAGAAGGCACGCGACCCAGCGTCATAAATTGTGCAACGTTCAATCGGATAGAGTGGATTCTCTGCCTGAGATTGAATAAATTCAGGGGCGAGCAGGGCATTACAGCGAATCAAATCGGTACCGGTAATTTTTACAGAGAGTTTGCTCTCGTTAGTTGCCATTGCAAAGCGCCCTTCAAGATAGATAATAGTGGCGCCTTGGTAGTTTTTAAATTTGCTCCGACAAATTTGGTCGACTTCTGCCAGAATTAACTCCGATTGTTCCGAGCCAAAGGTGAAGAATGTCAGACTTGCAACCTGACTATTATTTTTCTCAACATGGCTGACAATTTCTTTCAGCGCGAATTTTAAACTGGTTCCGGTGGCTACAACATCGCCAAAAATTATCTGAACATCTTCGGGCAGATAAATTTTCTGATAAGAACTCTCCGTGATGTGCCAGTCCTCAGAGTTGTCACTATTTCTGGCTCGTTGCGCTGAAACAAATGCTGAGGCATGGCTGTTCCAGCCAAAAGCTGTCGCCAGAGCTTCCCGCAGGCCAAAATTGAGGCCTCCGCGCAAGATATTTAGTACCAGTGCCTGACTCTCACTGACGGTCAGAAGGTCGTGTTGACTGAGCGTTTGCAGGATTCTCGTGCAGGCAGTCCTCAGCGAGTCCGTATAGACGCAACCACAAATCAGCGGGTCATTACAGATTGCTCTTGTCTCAGGTGTTGAACTGATCACCTTGGTAATCTCTGATTTTTCTTGGTCAGGAATCCGATAGAGTGCGCAGTCTTTGTTAACGATAATTTTTTCTAGTTCGCTCATGGGAGGGTAGGATAGAACTATTTTTAAGCTGCTTCAAATGTGTAAGATAGGGTGAGCGAGTGGGGAGTCTGAGATCATAAGAATTGAAATCTCAGTCTGAGTTTAAGCTAAGGAGGGGGTCGGCGTGCCGCAAGATTCAGGCTGGGGCTTGGGTGCAACATTGCACGGGCGAAAAGGTGTCGGCAGCAGCTTAAGTTTTAGTTAATGTCGGGTCTGACCCTGGCCAAGAGACTCAATCCAGTTTTAGCTAAAGGTCAGAGATCACTTATTTCAATTAAAGAATTGAACTCAATCTATTTTTGCGTACCACAGAAGGAAACAGAACATCAGAGTGAGTAAGGCAGAAGTTTCTATTAATTAGGGTTGTTTTGGCGGAGTCGACGGGATTCGAACCCGCGACCTCCTGCGTGACAGGCAGGCGTTCTAACCAACTGAACTACGACTCCATTGAGAATATCTTCTCGAGGCGAAAGCATAGACAATCAGTACGGATCAGTCAATCGCTGAGTGTTGTAAAATTTAATTGTTTTTCTTTCTGCTTTTAATTCCTGGGGTCGAACCGGATAGGCTGATTTAAACTACAAAGTTTATCAGCTTACCGGGCACCACAATTGTCTTTTTAATCTGAGCGGGATCGGTGATGTAGTTCTCGATGTTCTCAGCTGCCAGAGCCTTAACAATCAGTGAGTCCTTAGCATCGTCTCTACCAGCTGAGATTTTAGCACGGACTTTACCGTTAACCTGAACTACAAATTCTGCTGCCGTCTTGACCACTAGTGAGGAGTCAAACTTTGGCCAGTTCGCATCAAACACAGAAGTTGAACGTCCAAGGACTTCAGACCAGAGTTCTTCTGCAAGGTGAGGGGCAAACGGGGCTAATAAGGTTAGATATTGACCGGCTACATTCGGAGAGATTGTTTTTTTAGAGTTCAGATGATTGATTAAAATCATCAGAGCAGAAATTGCAGTGTTAAAATTAAAATTCTCTATGTCTGCGGTTATCTTCTCTATTGTTTGATGTAGCAGAGACAAAGTTTCCGGTTTGGTGTCTGCCTCTTCAATTCTGACAGAATTAAAGAAACTAAAGACTTTTTTTGCAAAGCGATCAATCCCTTTGATGCCCGTGTCTGACCAGTCACCTCCTTGCTCAAAGGGGCCCATGAACATCAGATACATTCTGAAAACATCAGAACCATAAGTGTCAACAAAGCTGTCCGGGCTGACAACATTGCCTTTGCTTTTGCTCATCTTGGCACCATCATTGGTAATCATGCCCTGATGAATCAGTTTCTGGTAAGGCTCCCTGGTCTTTACCACCCCGGCATCTGCTAAGGCCATCTGCACAAAACGAGTATAAATCAAATGCATACAGGCATGCTCGGGTCCGCCAATGTAGCAGTCGACCGGCAGCCACTTCTTCTCAATTTCCGGCGAGATAAATTGGTCATCGTTGCCGTCAGCAAGATAGCGGTTAGAATAAAAGCTGCTGCAAACAAACGTATCCATTGTATCCACTTCGGGTGTCCAGCCAGCTCCAAAGATCTCCTCTGTTCGCTTCTTTAGCGCCGCTGATTGCGCCAGTGGGGCAAATCCTTGTGGCTTAAATTCAACGTCTTCCGGTAGCTCCCATGGCAGGTGTTTTTCAGGCACAGGGTGCGCCCGGCCTTCAGGGTCGTAAACAATCGGAATTGGTGAACCCCAGTAACGCTGGCGTGAGATCAGCCAGTCCCGCAGGCGATACTGTACCCTACTTTGCGCCATGCCCTGTTCGGCAAGCCATGCAGTAATTTTGGGTTTAGACTCCTCAGAAGTTAAACCGTCAAATTGCGCAGAGTTAAAAAGCACTCCATGACCGCTGAAGCATTCCTCCAGATTTATGATCTTCTGCTTTTGATCTTCGGTACCGTCTTGCGGTAGAACTGAGACTGCAAGCGGGATATCATAGGCCTTGGCCATCTCAAAATCACGTTGATCATGAGCATCAGCAAATACCGCACCCGTGCCGTAATGCGCAATTACAAAGTCTGCAATCCAGACAGGCATTTCTCTTCCTGTAGCGGGATTTACTACTGTCAGGCCCTTAAGCTCAACACCTGATTTATTAGCATCTGATGTTCTGTCAATTTCAGTCTTACTTGCCGCCTGCTCAATATACTCTGCTACTGCCATCCAGTTCTCGATCCGATCCTTAAGCTCTGTAACAAGCGGATGCTCGGGAGCAAGAATGATAAATGTTCCTGAGAAAAGTGTGTCAATCCTAGTTGAGTAAACTGAGATTTTGCCTTGAGAATTAGTCAGCTCAAAATCAATCAGAGCACCCTCACTGCGTCCGATCCAATTTTGTTGCATTAACTTTGTGCGCTTTGGCCAATCAAGATTCTCAAGGTTATCCAGCAGCTCCTGTGTATAATCAGAAATCTTGAAAAACCACTGCTTCAGCGGTTTTTGAATCACCTTTGCGCCTGAGCGTTCAGCGGTGCCATCTGGCAGGACCTGCTCATTGGCCAGAACAGTTTGGTCAATCGGGTCCCAATTTACGGTTGCCACTTTCTGATAGGCGAGGCCCTGCTCGTAGAGCTTCAGAAATACAAATTGCGTCCACTTATAATAATCGGGCAAGCTGGTTTGTACAGTTTTGCTCCAGTCATACATACAGCCGATCCGTTTGAGCTGAGTGCGCATCCGGGCCACGTTCTCAGCAATTGATTGGCTGGGATGGACGCCGGTTTTAATTGCGTAGTTCTCAGCAGGCAGGCCAAACGAGTCAAAGCCCATCGGGGTAAAAACATCAAATCCCTGAAGTTTCTTGTAGCGGGCAAAAGTATCGGCCGGAGCATAGTTATACCAGTGGCCCACGTGTAACTTATCGCCGCTGGGGTAGGGGAACATCACGTGCGAAAAATAGGGATTTTCTGCTGTCTTCAGGTCTATCTGATGGACCTTTTCTTCCTGCCAGTGAGTCTGCCACTTTTTCTCGATTGTCTGAGGATTATAGACTTTTGCTTGCATGTGCTTATCAGGTTAAGGCGGGTGGGTTAGTTCTAGGTTTAATTATAGGCGTAAAAGACCAATAGGCAAGATTAGTCGGGTCACGATTTTTAAATAGCCTGACAGAATCCAGACTGCTTAGAAAATAGCTGTTCAGGCAGACCGCTCCATTATACGCTCAAGCTATGATGACCAGAGAGAAAACTGACTTAGCCTGGGTGTTGTTTTTATTTATCCTGCTTGGCTACTTGCTCTTTCCTGGCGCTATTTCCTGGATTAACGACGAGCCAAAGTTATTTCTTCATGCCTTGGCTACTCTGGAGGCTGGTGAGCTGGCCGTATCCGGGTTGTTCGGTTCTAAGAACATTCCCTTTGGACCAGTTCCGACCTGGTACTATCAGCTGAATCTATTGGTGACTGAGAACCTGTTGCTGATCGTCCAGATTAAAGCTTTGCTATTTGCCGGTGCAATATTCCTCAGCAGCCGAAGTATCTGTAAGACACTTGGTATTAATCAGAACTATTCAGTTCTGCCTCTGCTCTCACCCTCAGTATTTCATTACTCAAGAATCCTCTGGGATAATTGTTTGATCATCCCGCTTGCTTTTACTTTTGTTGCGGTGCTTTTAAAGTTCTTTCAGCAGCCAAAAAGCATAGATATCATCCTGCTATGTATAATCAGCTCACTGATGTACCAA
Organism: Prasiola linearis; assembly: GCA_032356305.1. Lineage (NCBI taxonomy): Eukaryota > Viridiplantae > Chlorophyta > Trebouxiophyceae > Prasiolales > Prasiolaceae > Prasiola > Prasiola linearis. Next base: position 5,393 of record JAULKR010184104.1, read on the forward strand.
ATCCACCTGACCGGTGCCTTGCTTTTAATCCCGGCAGCTCTGGTCAGCTTACTGAGACAACACCACTGGCTGCGTAATAATTTCAGAACTGTTGCAGCAGCCTCATTGCTGCTTGTTGCTCTGAATCTCCACTACTCATTAATCCTTCTTGAGAGTTTTGGCAGCAGCTACAGTTCCGGACACGAGCAGTCGTCGATCTTAGTTCCCGAAGGCTTCCTGCTCTTTAGTAGCTATGGGTTTTTTGATTATTTTATTCCGGAGATTAACCGGAGCGTGTTTCAGCTGCCAAAGCTACTAGTCTCTTACGGAAGCGTCATCTTGCTTTTTATGTTGTTGCCGCTACTTAAATTCAGAAGCTATCTTAGAGAGTCCGCTGATTTGCTAATGCTTCTGCTCTTTGCACTACCGGTAGCCTATCTCGCTAAACTCGAGAGTTACCCGCACTATTTTAATCCGTTATTACCAGTCTTTAGCACGATGATCCTTCTGGCCTTTAAGAACAACAGAAGACCAGTGTTGCTGGCCACACCATATTTTGCTGCGATGGCGGGCAGCATTGTACTCTTCCAGTGCTTTGTCATTTCTAACTCTGGCACCAGGTCACCTCGGTACGGAGCTACACTTGGCAATCAAATCAGCATATTCGAACAGTTTTCGCCCGACTTAATGACTGCGCAGACCAATGTGAAAAACTATCAGTACTTTCCTCAGGCGATGCAGCTCTTTGACCAGCTCAATCACAAAGAGGTCAGACAAGGCAATTTGGCTATCGTCTATAAATACCCTGAACTAAATGGAGAAATCACAGTAGTTAGGCTGGCTAGGCAGCGCCCCTGATTTTAGAGAATTTTAGAGAAACCAACACTAAAATTGTGCAGCTTTGCGGATACTTCAATAATGCTGAGAGAAGCAGCTAAGTACGTTAGTCGGAGATGGAAGCAGGGTAGGAAAATCTGACGCGTAGAATTTATATTTTGGTAAATCTCTAGGCCCCGTTGAAAAAGAGCTTTGCCTAGTAATTCTTGATCCTTTGAGGCGACCCTGACACCTGAAGTGCGGGGGTCTGAGGTAGAAGCGGCTAGTCCAGCGCACTTTTTCCAGTCATTTTGATTACAACGACTCAAGCGCACCGAGTATCAATACCTTAAGGAGATTCTACCTTGGGTTTTCTCCCAAGATTGAGACGCAGGAATATCGGAAGGTCCTGCGGCAGAAATTAAGCCTGACTACGCCTCTGCAAAAAGGGGAGCTTCTGAACGGGAAGTTAATTCTGAAGGGCCTGCTGAAAAAGTCATTTGTGTAGGAATGCTCAGTCCCTAGGAATAATTCTGATACCTAAAGTGCAATGCTGCTATCGCATCATTAAAGTAAATCTTCAGTAGGCCGTACTCTTGGCTTTTCACCAGAAGAAGACTTAGAAAGATCAGAAACTGCTGCGCCAGGAACTACGTTTTAGCAAAAGAGCTCCGCTCTTTTAAACAGGGACTCACTTATTCAGCAACCCTTAAGGTAGTGACCCTAGAGTAGCAGTAAGTCAGAATAGCAAAACTTCCCTGACTTGAGACCTAAGTCGACAACGACCCAACTATAATTAAGCCCGTCTCCCGACTGTTAACTCTAGAGCATTTTTACCTAAGGATTTTCCCAGAGATTTAATCGCTTCGTAACGACCACTGCCCCAGCTCTTCCAGCGATTTGCTTTGGGCTCGGCGATCGTGCGCACGGGAAGATGAGATACCCGAGTTTGCGCTCCACGATTCTGACGCGAGAGTAATTCTTTGATCGCGTGCTGATGCTCCTCGTGTAGCTCATGGGTCTCGCTCTCAGTGTTTCCAACCCGTCTGAGTTCAGGCTGGCCCTGAGCATTCTGTACCTTCTGATATAGTTTACGGCTTGCTTCTTCCAGATAAAGATCCTGACTCTTTCTGATTGGGTGCTCAAACACGAGCAAAGATTTGCCAGCGACCTGTTCGACTTTATCAGGGCCAGCTAATCCATATTTGGTAAAATCACCCGACTTATCAAATACGCAAATTGCGTCTTCGCCAAGCTGAGCATCTCTAAATCGAATAGCGTTCCCTTTCTTTAGCCTGAGTCTTCGTCCAATTACTGAGGTATCAGTTGATTCTCTGCTACGTCTGGCTCTGTCAACCTCCAGATTTCTGGGCAGATTTACATGTACCCTGCTAGAAATCGTCTGAATAATTTTTGAGCCCGGATCTGCCAAGTCAATTGTGACTTTTTTATCTTGCGGGGAGTATTCTCTTTCTTTAAATGTTAGCGGTTCCTTAAACGTTGAAATTTTACTGGATCTTTGCTCAAACACTGGATCAACCGCTGGTTGAACATCGTATTTTACTGCCTTGTCCCGGCCATAAACGGTGAGCACCTCGTCAAAGCGCCCATCGTGAGCTTCACGATTGAGTATCCCGATTGATTCATTCGGTTTGAAGGCAGTCGGCTCAAAAGTAGCGAGTTCATTTCTGCTGGCAAGAAAATCCTTAAAGCGGTGGGCAGATAACCGCAATAAATCCCGCGATACAGGAAGAGGCTTTGCGGTCTTGAGATTGACCCCATCCTGACCGGGCGTAAATTTTATCAGCGGGGCGACTGTCTGAACCATGCCGTCCTGATCCACGGAGATCAGGACATTCCCTGACTCTGTAGCGTAGACAGACTGGCTTTCTGAAATCTGTGTGACAAAGTTAGCAAAGTCCTTGTGACCATTATATTCAAGGGTGAGCAGAGGATTGTCGCGCTCCTGCTCCACTTCCGCAAATAATTTACCGGCTTTAGCTGCAACAGCCATTTGCCTGGCTGCCGGCAGTTTTTGGTAATCGCGGTAATCTGCTGTCTCAGGTCGCAGCCCTGCGGGGAGTGAGGCCTTTGCTAAGTTTGTCAGAGCAGAGCCGGTCCCTGATCGCTGAGACTTGAGCAGACAGCTACCGCCCAGAAAACTGGCTGGCTTAAGAGTCGTAACACGACCAAAGGAGTTAGTGGTGGCCCTGAACTTCAGGCTACCGTCTGCGGCACTAAACAGAGCGTTGTTTTTTGTGCCTTGCTTTTGCTGCAGGACAATTTTTTTCTGACCAAAGGAGATGCTCAGTTCATGCTGCGTAGAACCCGGAAAGGTCGGACGGACCAGCGCTTTAAGCTCGTCGTTTTTGGCTGCTTCTCTGATTTGAAAGCTAACTGACTTTAGTTCAAGCGGTCGCTTGAGAATCAGGTCTCCTGTCCTTCGCAGCACATGCTTAGTCAATAAGCCGGCTTTTTTTTCTACAAGGTTTAGAGCTTCGAACATTTACAGATAACCGCAGATAATTGACTAGAGCGCGCCATTTATACACAAGTATTAATTCAACTCAACTTTTATCGGATTTTGATTCTGACACTCAGCGTTACGATCTAAACTAAAGCTGAGATTGCATTAATGTCAGTCCTCCCGGATAGGGAACTTAGAAATAGACTAATCTAGCGATATTATAGGGAGGGAGGGGTACAAAGTTTCTCGTAGCTTAATAGGGTAGAGCTCTTTTTAAAGGACATGGCCTCCGGGGAAATTCTCAGCCCTAGTCAAAACGTGTTGATCCGGCAACTGAAATACACACTAAGAGATTTAGTCTACTAGGTTGTTGCAAATTTAATGGAATGGATCCCACCGGGATCGAACCGATGACCTCCTGCGTGCAAGGCAGGCGCTCTCCCAGCTGAGCTAGGGACCCTTAATAGGAAGCTCATTTTTAGATCATCCGGCAAAGTTTGTAAATGGTTTGGTGAGATCTCCTCTCGGGCGTTAGTAGATCAAAGTCAAAAGAGTAGAGAGCTGTCATTCTCTTACTCTTAAGCGCTTAGTCTCAGCAAGCAGTCAGAAACTAGAAACAGACATTCAAATAGTATGGTTTGAACCTTTCATCGGGAAATTGTGCAGATTTTTCGTCAGCCACCTTATTGTGGAAATTTTTATTTAAAACTTTCAGTATCCTCGTAGCTGAAGGGATCTGATGGACCAAACAGTTTAAGGACTCAGTGAGGCCTCAAATGTTCTAAGCTAATTGGGAGGAATGACTAATTTGGTAGAGTTTTTGCTGAGGAGGAGGGTGTGAATGCGTTGAATAATTGCTTCGTCACCCTGACAGCGTGAGGTCGGAGGGTGTTGGGTTGTGTTGTTTAAGTGACTTCGAATTATTTTGTGGTGGGGCGGGGGTCTTTGTCGATCAGCTTATAATTGGTTTAGCTAGGTTAGTGAATGGCTAGAATATCAGTAGGGGATGAGTGTGTGAACTTCATTGTAAAATTGCTTCGTCACGCTCACAATTTTCAGTAATGATTATTAAGTGCTCAATTGCTGCGCAAACGCACTTCCTGCACGCTTACAGCGTGAGGTCGGAGGGTGTTGGGTTGTTTTGTTTAAGTGACTTCGAATTGAAGTTCTTGGTGGGCCGGGGAAGATTTGAACTTCCGACCTCACGCTTATCAGGCGTGCGCTCTAACCAACTGAGCTACCGGCCCACATGGGGTTAGAGAAACAGAATTGAATCTGTTCCTACTAATCAATTGGTTTCCAAACCGCTTGAGCCCAGAAAATATAGCAGAATACTTAATTTGATCAATCGGGGTGGGAAAAATAGGCTTGGTGAGAGAGATAAGTCAGGTTGCTCGCTCTGCTTTTGCTTAACTTCTGGCTGCTATATTCTGATTCTGACCTGTTTTGCCGGCTGATCTATGCTACTTTCAGGCTCGCAAAGGAAAATATAACCGCGTTTATTTATGACAGATTCAGGTAGAGAGGTTGCTAAGACCTATGACGAGCTACAGGCAGAATTGGCTGCCTTCGCGGCGCACTCTGCGGTTTTTGCAGCGATCAGAGCCGCAATTCTGCCACACACTCAGGAAGTTTATCTGGTAGGCGGAGCAATCAGGGATTTAGCTTTGGGCAGAGAATTCTTCGACCTCGATTTTGCGCATGATCTGCTTCCGGAACAACTGCGGAGTGTTTGTCTTGCTGCCGGTTATTCTGTCTACGATACGGGATTGCAGCATGGCACGGTCACTGTGCTGATCGAAGGCAGGAATATAGAATTCACTACATTTCGTAGTTTGGCTGAATCTTCGGAGTTTGGCAGCAATATTGATGAGGATTTGGCAGGTAGAGATTATACGGTAAACGCTCTCGCTTATAATATAGACTCAGAGGCTCTGCATGACCCCTGTAACGGATTAGATGACCTATTGCAGAACAAATTAAGGGCGGTTGGCAGTCAGGCAGACCAGATTCTGCAGGCGGATCCCCTGCGATTGCTCAGAGCAGTTCGCCTCAGTGCCACCTACGGGTTAAAAATCGAGGAGCAGACCTGGGAGGCTTGTTTGCATCACCAGAGCCTGTTGCATGATGTCAGTATTGAACGCGTGCGTGAGGAATTCTCAAAAATCGTAACGGCACCTGGCGGGCAAATCCGCGCAGCTTTTGAGAAATTGCGGCGGCTTGGGTTCTACGATCTCTATATACCCGAAATCATCGATTCTATCGGGTTTGAGCAGAACCAGTATCACACAGAAGATGTCTACAATCACACCCTGTCAGTAATGGAAAACGCTCCTGCAGAACTAGCTCTTCGGCTGGCGGCTTTTTTTCATGATTTTGGTAAACCAGGCACACTAAGCGTAGATGAAGCTAATAATCGTCATTTCTATAAGCATGAATTACTCAGTGCTGAACTGTGTCAGAGTGTAATGCAGCGCTTTAAGTATTCTAAAAAACTAACTAGCCAAGTCACCCAACTGGTTGCCTACCACATGCGCCCCCTAGATTGTGGTCCATCCGCGGTCAGGAGACTTATGCGTGATCTGGGCGATAATCTTGATCCCTGGTTAATTCTCAAAACCGCTGATACCACCGCCATTCATGATGCGGAGGACCTCAGTCGGGCCCTGGGCGGATTCAGATCTATTCTGGCCCAAGAGGTTGCCAAGGCCAGCCTGCCAATCTATGGAAAGCTGGCAATTGACGGCCACCAATTAATGGCGTTAGGTATTCCGGAAGGCAAGGAAGTGGGGCGGGTGCTCAGACTGCTGGAGGATCTCGTGCTGGAGCGGCCGGCTTTTAATCGGACGCAAGTACTGATCGCTTTAGCAAAACAATATATAAGCAGGACAAATGCTGAAATTTAGCTCGTTACTCTTGCTCACCGCAGCATGTCTTTGGCTATTGCCCAGTCCTTATTTTTTAAGTGAGAGAGGCGGGAGTTTTGAGAGCATCGATGAGCTTGTGATCCTCGAGAATGGACGGATCGTGAAACTTGACGCCACAGGTGATTCTCCCCGGTTTAATTCAGTCCTTAAAATTTTATCTGCTATTAAATACGAAAATATTGAGTCCGCGCGACGTCCATACCTGAAGATAAAACTGGTCTCTGATGGTCAGCTGCAAAAGGAATTTAAATTTTCTGCGGAAGAGGTCAGGGGCAATATCAGGCTCAGAACAATTCTCAGCCTACTTAAATTTAATGACGCCGCCGATGAAATTCTATAATTACAAGCTCCCCTGTGATCTGCTAACAACTGCTCTGGTGACGCTGCAGCTTTTTACGTTTGTGGGTATCTCGGCTGCTCAGCCTGAGAATACAGCCGAAAGAACAGCCGTGTTTGCTGGAGGTTGCTTTTGGTGCATGGAAAAACCTTTTGAAAGGTTAACGGGCGTAAGTTCTGTAGTCTCTGGCTATGCCGGTGGCGACTCTTCTGACGCTAACTATCAGGCTGTATCTTCGGGCAAAACCAAGCACCTTGAAGCTGTAGAAGTTAAGTACAACCCGGACTTGGTTTCCTATCAGAAGCTTTTACAGACTTTTAAGGTAAATATCGATCCTTTTGATGGAGGAGGGCAATTTTGCGACCGTGGCCATCAATATACATCTGCAATTTTTACCTCAGATCGCAAGCAGGAGCAGCATGCCAGCTTACTGCTAGACAGCATTACTCCTCTAAAGAGACAAGAGGTGGTAACTAAGATTTTTCGTTTAGAAAAGTTTTATCCGGCTGAGGAATATCATCAGGACTATTACAAGAAAAATCCGCTGCGTTACAATTCATATCGCTTGGGCTGTGGCCGCGACCGCAGGCTAAATAAGCTTTGGAAAAAATAAACTGTGGCTTGCTTTGCTCTTGCTACGTAACAGGTTTGGATTGATTCATCCAATGATGTCTCAGCATATGCACCGCCTGGATTTCCAGAATGGGGTCTGCTGAGAATGTAGATTAGTCAGCAAAGGCCCAACTATTTAGGGCCTGTCGAAAAAGTCATTTGCGCAGTAATGCTTTATGCCTAGGGCTAGATCTAATATCCGAAGTGCAAGGGTTTTAGCTAGGAATGGCCTTAACCCTTGCTCTTCAGATATCAGATTAATTGCAATGCTGCTATCGCATCATTTAAGTATATCTTCAGGAGGCCCTAAATTCGTCTTCTCACCAGAATAAAACTCAGGAAAATCGGAGATTTTTGCGCCAGAAACTACGTTTCTGCAAAAGAAGTGCAGCACTGATTGTCCTATGTAACTTACGTCTCTGCTTTGAGTTGAGCCCGACGAGGGGTCCTCTACAGCAATTCTGACCGAAAATTAAAAAATTCTTAGAAAGTTTTATTTCGTGTTTATAGTTTAAAAGCCAAAGATCTCTGCGCTGTAAACTACGTTCTGCAAAAGCGTAGAATTTTTTCTAATAGTTGATACTTAGGGGTTGCTGAATAAGTAACCCCTGATTCAAAAGAGCGCAGCTCTTTTGCAGAAACGTAGTTTCTGGCGCAAAAATCTCCGATTTTTAAGCTGAAAGGACAAAGTAGGGCCTCCTGAAGATATGCTTAATGATGCTTTAGCATCATTGCAATTAATCGGGTTTGGATGAAGTGCAAGGGGTTTAGTCATTCAAGACTAAGACCCTTGCACTTCAGGTATCAGATTTAGCCATAGATATCTAACATTATTATCTAAATGACTTTTTCAGCAGGCCCTACTTATCGGGCAACTCCGATTGTTCTAAACCTAAGCTCAGCGCTACTGCGGACTTTCGTCTAGGAAGAGACCTTGCCAAGATACTCCGGCAGAGAAATCATCACTCTAAATGGAATCGGAAATTCGATTCCTAAAATGATTGCTTGACCGGTCGCCAGATTGGGCGTTGAATTAATAACATTCCTGTCGACGTTGCTGCTGGCTCTCTCGATAATTCCGCGGTCATAATCATTGATCAGGCGATGGATTAAAAAAGTACCAATCTGGCTCAGAACGCCTTCAGGGATGTCGTGCGGACGCTGGGTTGCCAATCCCAGATGCAGACCATATTTTCTACCTTCCTTAGCGATAATCGAATAAGCATTTAAGTTGGCGTATTCGGAATTTTCTGTAACCGCAGGATTTAAAAACTGATGGGCCTCATCGACTAAGGTGATTAGCGGCCTCTCGATAAACTTTTGGTCACGGGCAAAATGCATAAGTTTCTTGCCGATCGCATTTGCTATAATCTCGCGGCACAGGTGTTCGTGCGACAGATATTTAAGAGAGATATTAAGCAGATATTGAGAGCTGTCAGTCAGGAATTCTTCAATTACCTCAAAAAGAGACTTGGCACTGTTGTGCTGGAAGATCGGCGCAAGGGTTGGCGTATTGATAATGTGATCGATCCTAAATTGCAGGGGTAGACAATCAGATACCTCAGCGGAAACCACGCTACCCCAAGTGCCTGTTTCCACAGCGCTGAGATTTGGCTTGACACACTCGAGTTCGATTTGTTTGGTCAATTTTTTAATATCAAAGTAGCTGTTCTCGGCTGTCAGATTTACTTCATGGCGGGCCAACTCTTTGTTGAAGTACTCTTTGCTGCGACTAGCTTTCGTGACCAAGCCCTCAATACTGATGCGGGGCGCATGCTGAACCAGTTTGAGTGTTTGAATAGCGGCTTTAAGCTTTGGTCCTTGGTTTTGACCGCTGGGATTAAAGATAGCAAAGAGGTCAGATTCTAAGAGTTCGGTGTACGGAAGGCTCACTTGGGTCTGATGAGCTCCAGCCTGGGGGTTATCTCCGAGATACACGCAGTTTGCGTTATCGCTGATATTTTCATACTCGCCGGTTGCATCAATCAGAATAGTTTTACGCTTGTTTTTCTGTAGTTGCTCAGCGATTCGGCCAAGCGAAACACTCTTTCCTGACCCCGTGGTGCCGACAACGGCAAGGTGACGATCAAAGATATTTTTTACATTTATCCTGACCGGCGCTTCCTGACTCCTGCGTAGTTTTCCCAGTTCCAGAAACTTTTGAGAAGGGTTTGTGTTGTTGCCCAGTAAATCCAAGCTATTCATGATTATCGAATTGATCATGTCAGCAGGTGCGAGCACAGTTTTTGTACTTAGAGCAGGCAGATTACTAATTCCTGCCGATATCTTATTAATTTCTGAGAGGTAGGTGAATTTAAAAACAGCCTCAAGTAGGGCAACCTTACGCTCCGCACTGACTCTGATTCGCTCAATGACGGCAAATGAAGCACCGTTCTCCGTTTTTAAAAGTAAGTATTTACCGACTTTGATGTTGTCCTCAGCCAGTTCTGTTAACTTTACCCGCAGGCTGATATCAGTACCGGAAATCTCGATTATATCACCGACAGAGTCATACTCTTCATAAATTTTTAGAATGTATTCGTAGACGTCCATGAGTTCGGTAATTTGCTAAGCCTGACTTCTGAGATGCCAGCTCCGAAGCCCGGGCTTCTGAAAACTTAGTCTCTGCGTTACCACAGTAGCTTAGAGCCCGCCCGGGGGCTCAGGAAGTAGGAAACGGGTCGCGTATCCCCACCTCCTTCTAGTCCTTCTCTAGTGTCTCCACAGCCAGCTTTATACCCTTGGCAAAGCCGCTGCTGCCGAAGAAGTTGGCATAGACACCGTAAGAACCATAATTATGCACGCCGAAGAGCACGAGTTGACCCTCGATTAGCGCAAAGATCGGATGACCACTGTCGCCGCCCCGGGCAATGCGACTCATGTTGCTGATAATTCCGCTGTCTTTGCCATACATCATTGTCAGTTCAGGGGACCGGTAATACATTGCAACCCGGTGGATACCCAACTCCCGCTTACCGTGCGCCCAATGTGTCGAAATTAACTCCGTACCGTTTAGGTAGTGATGAAAACTTCTACCGCTAACATTTATTTTTGGCAGAGCGTAGCGAGTAATTGATTTTGGCAAACATTTGTTCAGCTTGCCGATCGTCAAGTCCAGATCATTATGGTGAAAACCGCTGTCGTTACTAAGCGTGTAGCGTTTGACGATATGCCGCTCAATTCTGTTCCCGGCATTATCATAGAATATAACGCTATTGTTACGCAGATGCTGAGCCTGGACCACGTAGAGCCCGCTGATAGCCGTGCCTGCCGTGGCAGTCTCCCAAGCAACACCGGTGAGCGGATGGTTATTCATCAGCACGCTGTTACGCCACTGCTTGTTTCTGGCATTAACATCATCAAAAACTTTCTGCAGATTAATATCTCCTTTTGCAGGCAGAAGCCTATTGAGCTCATTGCTAATAGCTGAAGATGGCAAACCGTTGGTTTTAAGCCTCAGAAGGTCTACATATTTTGGTTCGACATCGCAGCTTTGCTCATCATCACCCGGATTGCCACCGGTAGTCGGCGGAGCAGCTATTACAGTTTTGCTGGCCACACCAAACAGGGTCTGGGTGATGTTCGCAGATTGACCGTCACGGTCAGTCACCCTAACGTGCACGTGCCCGTAGCTGTTACCGCTCTTTTTAGGACTAAACTTAATTTCAAGATTACAACCACAATTTGGTTGCTTGCTTTTTCGACAGCTGCTGCCAGAAAGAAGTTCAAAGGCTTGATTTGCTCCAGCGCCGACATTTAAAAAGGTGATCTTCGAATCAGCGCCGGTGGACTGAAAAGGAATCTTTAGAATACTACTCTTGCCCACTTCTGTCTCAGGGAATCTACTGTCAGCCAGAAACTTGCCTGAGATTTTTGACCCATTGGTACACTGGGTAGGTCCGTTAGTACTTGGTTGCTCTTTTATTTTCGGGTGCGAAGAGAGCGTATGTACGACTGTTTTCTGTCGCTTATTGTTATCAGTCACTGTAGTGATCAGCTCAACATCCTGAGTACGGGTTACGCCTGTGTTAAATTGAATAAAATATCTGCAGTAACAGCCGATCGGCGTACCCTCTTTGCAGGTACTCGACGATAGATATTTATAAGATCCGTCTCCCCGGAGGCTGATGTTTTTGACCACTGCCCGGTCCCTTGAGCCCCTGAGGTAGAGTGTGTAGACATTGTCTTCGCCCACAGTCGGATAGAAATGGGATTTGGTACTCTCGAATGCTGCGACTTCACTAGTATCGCTTAAGCAAGACTTGTTCGGACCAACCTGAAGGAGAGCTTCCTGCAAATAGTTTCTTTCGCAGTAATTTTTTACTTTGGTATTGAGAAACTGATAGTTAGATCTAAAGTCATTGACGCAGGCGCAGCTCTTAACGGCACTATTTAGCTTTCTTTTCTTCTTTAGTTTTTTCGATAGTTTTTTAAATGCGTCTGTTGAGGTGTTCTGCCTTTTAGTTTTCAGACGGTTAATTTGCTTTCTTAGTTTACGCCGCTGACGCTTCATTGAGATGAAGTCGGGATATTCGCTACAGAAAGACATCTCTTCAAATGAGATGCTGCGCTGACCTTCGGCTGAAAGCAGGGAAGTACAAAAAACTGAACAGAATAGAAAAACAAAAATACAACGCATAGGGTGACCTGAGTGTTAAAACCAGAAGCGGTGGCAGCTCGGACGCATCACTTACTTCTGTCTGACCCATCCTCTTGCGCCGAGAATCTGCTCCAGAAGGATGGCCTGATTAGAATGGGCATACCAACGAAAGGATTTTAAATTAGCAAAGCTAATAGTGACCTCTACCGTAGGCCGATCAGGGCTGGGATTAAATACAGGTATTCGTTGTGACTTCTGATAGGCTTAGTGTAGCTGACGGACAAAAAAGTATCTGACTATTTCAGCTAAAATTACATTCCTAGCGTCTTTTTGAGGCTTTGCTTACTAATCTTACCGGACCCAAGGGTCGCTTTGCCTCTCTGGTTAATATGATCTGCTAAAAAATATTAAATCTTCGGAAATCCGTTCGTTGAGACTTACATTTAATTTTAAAGTCCTGAGGGTCTCGCCCTAACTGGCTCAACCGTTAGCGCTCTCACTTGGCCCCAAACAAGGTTCTGTTGCAATGATGTGTTGGGATTGTCGCAATAACTTCTCATCAGGTTCAAATAAAATGCGTATGTTACGGCCGCAGGTGTCTAATAAGCCTGCACTTTGATATCAAGTATCCTGGTCAAGCAGTTAATACTTTTACGCTGAACTTAACTTTAGCAGGCCTTAGTTGGACCAAACCGGGCCCTGTAGACTCCGGACAAGGGCAGAACCGGAGAAGTAGGGTAACTCTCAGGCCTGAATAAGGTTAAAAGACTGCGAGCCAGCTAGTTTAGGGTTGCTGAATAAGTAACCCCTAACTCAAAAGAGCTCAGCTCTTTTGCAGAATTGAAGTTTCTAGCGCAGAAATCTCCGATTTTCCCGAGTCTTCTTCTGGTGAAAAGACAAAATTAGAGCCTCCCAAAGATATACTTTAACGATGCGATAGCAGCATTGCAATTAATCGGGTTTGTGAAGTGCAAGAGTTTTGGCCATTTTTGGCTAAAACCCTTGCACTTCAGGTGTGAGATTCAGTCCTAAACATTCAGCATTATTATAAGAAAGACTTTTTTAGCAGGCCCTAGCTAAGAACAGCAGCCATCGGCTCTCGGCAATAGCCTTGGTTGAGCCAAAGAAATACAGAGCAAGAAGTGTGTGGGGGGGGGAGAGAGAAAAAATGAGACCAGGTGGGCTTGAACCACCGACCCACTGGTTAAAAGCCAGTTGCTCTACCGACTGAGCTATGGTCCCGAAATTGAGTAGTTTTTATAAATTAAATAGCTGATGCAGTCAAACCGCTATAGTTTTTCCTGGAGGATTTCTGATCTTTTATGAGCTAAGAAGGTTTCAGGTTCAGAAAGCGTCGTAGCTCATCTTTATCGTCAGACTCAGTTGCAGCTATTTTCAAAATCTAGCAGAACTTAAATAGTAGGCCGCAGTCTAAGAATATTTAGCGAGAAGCATATTCTTCTCAAGGTAGGTAAGAGAGAAGTTTTAGAACTGCTCAGGAGGAATATTTTATAGTAGCCTGGTTAGCCTGCAGTTTAATGAAAGTCGCAGACTGCCGGAGTCTGGCAAAAATACTCGAAGGAAGCTCGCTGTTCAATAACTCCTGATGGTTAGTCAAAAGTAAGAAACCACCGGCAGGGGCAGAGTACGCCTTAGAATATTGATAATTGTTACGAACTACCTGCGGAGTGCTGTCTTGAGGAAAAGCAACAAATTCGTAGCTGCCTGGGTTGTCGCACTCAAGTGTTTCCGTGTTCTGACCACTAGCCAAAGTCTTAGCCGTTAAATCCTCCGTTGCTTTGCGCTTAAAAACTTTTGCAAGCATGTAGGGCACCAATGGCAGCGCCGGGATGATTGATGCTAAAGGGGCAAATGGACAAGGCATATGACAATATTATAAGTGATCAGCTCTAATTAAGCTAGCTTTCGCTACCAAAATTAGATTTTTTTGAGTAGTTATATCAAGGCTGTTTGCCCGCTTCCTTGTGCGTGAACGCTATTCCTCAGAGTATAGTCCCTGATTGCTCAGAATGCTTTTCGGCTCAATAAAAACCGGCGATCCCCCTGCAGATTTTCCCCTTTGTGGCCCTAGCATTTACAGACTCTTAGCTCTGTTCACTCCGGATACTTAGGGCCTGCTGAAAAAGTCTTTCGTGTAACAAAGCTGAATATTTGGGACTAAATCTGACACCTGAAGTGCATTGCTGCTATCGCATCATTAAAGCATATCTTTAGAAGGCGCTAATTTTGTCTTTCCACCAGAAGAAGACTCAGGAAAATCGGAGATTTTTGCGCCAGAAACTACGTTTCTGCAAAAGAGCGCCGCTCTTTTGAATTAGGGGTTACTTATTGAGCAACCCCTACGTAGTTGAGGGTCTATGCTATTTGCCCGGCGACTCTCGCTCTACAGATTTCTAAGGGAGTCTTGATGAACTAAATTTATAACTTCGATGGGTATCTCAAACAGGCGCGGACCAGGCCGATTTGACTTAAACGAATTGAAGCCGAAGAGCCAACATGATAGAGGTTTAAACAGACCGCTTTATAAATTTGCTACATTGAGACAGTGATTTTAACTGTGACATTAATTAGGTTCTACATTCTGCAATCCTATGACTACCGAGCCTGAACAACTTTTGCCGCTCTATAGATTGTTGCGCTACACCAGTCTGGCTGAGGGTGTCTCGACGCTGGCCCTGTGGTTTGTTGCTATGCCGGCTAAATATCTTTTTGATAGCCCTCAACTAATTCCGCCCGTTGGTATGGCGCACGGCCTGCTCTACGTTCTGCTGTTCGCTGTCGCATTCTACGTGTTTTTGCGAACTCCGTATAAATTGGTGGAGTTTGCGGTGCTGATGTTTGTGGCAATTTTTCCGGGCGGTGCTTTTATTTACGACAGATTCTACAGCGAGAAATATTTAAAATTTGATAAGTAAAGTATGAGTATTAGAATGCGTCGCAACAGGCAGACTAAGTGGGTTCGTAGTCTTGTCCAGGAGAACAGGCTATGCACAAGCGATCTGATTTTGCCGCTATTTATTCTTGAAGGAGAGAACACTAGTGAGCCTGTAGCCTCCTTACCCGGGGTTAAGCGCTACAGCGTCGACCTGCTTGTGGAGAGGGCCCACGAAGCTTTTGATGCCGGGATTCCGGCGGTTATGCTGTTCCCTGTGACAGAGACCCGACTTCGGGATGAGCTGGGAACAGAAGCTTTTAATTCCGGGAATTTAATCTGCAGAGCTATCCGGGCGGTTAAAGCTGAAGTGCCAGAGATTGGTATCATTACTGATGTAGCGCTTGACCCCTACACAACCCATGGTCATGACGGGGTGCTTACTGCAGACGGCTCAGATGTAGAGAACGACCAGACCGTTGCCATTCTGTGTAAGCAGGCAGTAGTTCAAGCTGCAGCTGGCGCTGACATCATTGCACCATCGGATATGATGGATGGGCGGGTTGCCGCAATTCGGTCAGCTCTTGACTGTGAGGGGTATCAGGCCGTGGGTATCATGTCCTATGCTGCTAAATACGCCTCAGCCTTCTACGGCCCCTTTCGTGACGCAGTCGGCTCTGCAAGTAATCTAAAAAGTAGCAAAAAGACTTACCAGATGAACCCGGCAAATATAAATGAGGCAATCCGAGAGGTTCAGCTCGATATTGATGAAGGTGCGGATTCAATTATTGTCAAGCCGGGTCTACCCTATCTGGATGTCCTGAGCGCGGTCAAAAATACTTTTGGTCTCCCGACTATTTCTTATCAGGTCAGCGGAGAGTATGCGATGTTAAAGGCTGCTGCAGCTAACGGCTGGCTCGATTATGACAGTGCTTTGATGGAGCAAATGATTTGCTTTAAGCGTGCCGGGGCAGATGCAATTATTACCTATGCAGCGCTGGAAATTGCGCAGCTTATTACTGTGAAATCACAGTGACAGGCAGCCTTTACCTTCTGCTGTCTTCTGTGTATTTTGCAGCAGTCGACCGGTATAACGTAACTAACTTTCTGACCTATGAAAACGATTGCAGTTTTTCCCGGATCGTTTGACCCATTAACTAATGGTCACTTCGACCTCGTCTCTCGCGCGTCAAAGACCTTTGATGAAGTCCATTTAGCAGTACTCGATAACCCTAATAAGGCTTGCCTGTTTACTGCTGCTGAGCGCGTTGGCATTATTGAAGCTGTATTTGCGCAGAGCAAGCTCAACGTTGTTGCCAGCTCCTTTAGCGGATTACTGGTCGACTATGTCAAACGACTGGACGCGCAGATTATTCTGCGGGGGCTCAGAGCAATCAGTGACTATGACTACGAAGCCCAGATGGCACTGACCAACCGAAATCTTTCTGCTAAAATCGAGACCTTTTTTTTGATGGCCACAGAAAACCATTCCTACATCAGCTCAACTCTGGTTAAGCAAATCGCCCCCCTGGGCGGTGATGTCAGTAAGATGGTTCCACAAGAGGTCTTAGCAGCACTTAACAAAAAACTTCAGCTTTCAGCTTAGAATTATCAGGAATTAAATGAATAAATACCTTAACCAGACAGTCAAGAGTTTAGTGCCCAGCGCTACCTTGGCGATCAAAGAAAGAGTGCAAATACTTAAAGCGGAAGGGCGCGAGGTCATAAATCTGGGTGGTGGCGAACCTGATTATGATACGCCTGACTTTGTAAAAGAGGCCGCAATCACAGCAATCCGCGATGGACAGACTAAGTACACGGCGGTCCCGGGGATGCCTGCACTGCGCAACGCAATCGCTGAGCGGCTCGCCCGGGTCAACGGCATCTCAGGGCTTAGCGCTAAAAATGTGCTGGTCACTAACGGCGGGAAGCAGGCTATCGCTGGTTTCTTTGCGGCCACTCTGGACCCTTTGGACGAGGTAATTATCTCTGCCCCGTACTGGGTTAGTTATCCTGATCAAGTAAAGCTTTGTGGTGGCGTTCCGGTAATCGTCCAGACCTCAGTAGCTAGTGGCTACAAACTTACGCCCCAGCAATTAGAAGCAGCAATTACCGAGAAGTCCAAAATATTGGTCTTAAACTCACCGAGTAATCCGACAGGAGCTGTCTATTCTGCGTCCGAGATTATCAGCCTGGTTAAGGTCGCGCGCGAGCATGATCTGCTGATTCTGTCTGACGAGGTTTATGACCAAGTCCTGCTTGATCCTAACTTGAAATACAGCTCCGTCGCTGCAGCCTCTCCGGATGATGTCGATCGAATTGCAACAGTTAATGCCTTCTCGAAGTCATACTCTATGACAGGGTGGCGTATCGGCTATTTGGCTGCTCACCCCGCAATCATCAGCGCAGTCAGTAAGATTCAGGGGCAAACGACATCTAACGTCAACACTCCAACGCAATTTGCAGCCCTAGCCGCTTGCCACCAGACTAGCGACTCTCAGCAGAAGTTTAGTCAAACTTTGCGCGACCGTCTGGTAGTTGTTAAACAACTGATTGAAGAGACCAAAGGTATCTCCCTGCCGCTCTCGCCGGCAGGTGCCTTCTATTTGTTTATCAGAATTGACCAGCTAATAGAGGCAGACAATCAAATTAATTCCGGCGCAGACTTTGCAGACTTACTTCTTGAGCAGGCGGGAGTAGCTGTAGTGCCCGGAGAGGCATTTGGAGATCACGGTGCTGTACGCATTAGCCTCTGTAACTCCGAGGAAATTCTGCGTCAGGCATTTTCTAAAATTAGTGCCGTGCTGACAGGACTCTAATGGTTTGCTGCGTGTCGAGTTTGCAGGTCCGATTTTAATCCCGGCAGTTAAGACTACTGAGTACCTCAGTGCTACACTGCTGGTGACTTCCTCGCCACTCTTCTTAAAATTAGGTCGGCAGAAATCATCTTGGTGGACTAGTAATATCATCGCCTACTACCCTTAGAAGGGAGGGAAATCGGTTCCAACGACTGCATACTCAGCAGGTGTACGCTTTTGACCAACCGCTTGAGTATCACGACCCCGATTGCCGAAGAAGGCTGTGCGCTAATTTACTGCCTTACAAGCATCCGGAGCTGCCAGAGCCGCAGATTGATTAATTTGACACTGGCTGCTATACACAGCGTGATTTCTGCCTGAGTGATTTGCCCTACAGGCTATCGCTTAGCTGAACCGGCGTAATTGCTTGGCCTCAGACCGGAATCACTGATTGGTCACTGCTGGTCGTCTCAGAGTGAGTACCCGCTGTGACTATTTTAGTAGTGAGGTTCGCTAATGACGGCGAAGACCAAAGCTGCTGAGCCATCGGGGCAGCAGTATTTATTAAATATATTTTTTTTTAGAACACACCCACCATGGAAAAAACATTCTCAATCATTAAACCAGACGCAGTTCAGAAAAACGTGATCGGCAAAATTCTTGCACGTTTTGAAGCTGCAGAGCTGAAAATTGTCGCCGCGCGCATGACTACGCTGTCGCAGAGTGAAGCTGAGGAGTTCTATGGCATCCATAAAGAGCGTCCCTTTTTTGGTGAGCTCGTTGAATATATGACTTCTGGCCCGGTTCTGATGTCTGTGCTTGCCGGAGAAAACGCTGTAACTAAAAACCGCGATCTGATGGGTGCAACAAACCCGGAAGACGCAGCGCCTGGCACAATACGGGCAGATTTTGCTGACAGTATCAGCGCTAACGCGGTACACGGTTCTGACTCAGTCGAAAACGCACAGAAAGAGATTTCTCAGTTTTTTCCTAACGTCGGCTAGTCAGGCGCAGTTTGCAAAGTCTTTACAATTATACCAGGTCTGAATTAGCAGACCTGTTTGCAGAGAAAGAGTTTAAGTTTCCTGCATATCGCATCAAGCAGATCTTTGACTGGCTCTACATCAGTGGAGTCAGCAGCATTGATGCGATGACAAATTTGTCAAAAGCTGACCGCACCCTGCTTAAGAGTCATTTTTCTTTGGCCGACCTCTCATCTTTGGAGACGCAAAAGAGCGCAGACGGTACAGTGAAGTTTCTTTTCCCTGTTGATGAGACTAAAAATATTGAAACGGTTCTGATCGCGCAGAAACACCGCAAAACGCTTTGCGTCTCCTCGCAGTACGGTTGCGGCATGGGGTGTAAGTTTTGTCAGACCGGCACTATGGGGTTTCAGGCAAACTTATCGACGGCTGCAATCGTCGGACAGTTCCTGACTGCCCGCAAGTACGCAGTAGAGATCCAAAACGACCGGATCCATAATCTTGTATTTATGGGTATGGGTGAGCCCCTGCATAATTACAAGAATGTTGTTAAAGCGTTATATATAATTAGTGACCCCGAGGGTCTGAATTTTTCACCCCGCAGGATCACTGTGTCCTCTGTTGGTTTGGTTCCGGCAATCGAGAAGTTTGCCAAAGAAGATTTGACCGTTAATCTGGCTGTTTCGCTCAATGCAACCACTGACAGTGTGCGCGACCACATTATGCCAATTAATCAGCGTTTTAACATCGCCCGGCTGATTTCAACCCTACATAACTTTCCCAGCAGTAAGCGCCGAAAAATCACGATTGAGTATGTGCTGCTTGCCGGAGTTAACGATACCCGCGAGGATATGCTGCGCCTGCCGGGGATCATCAAAGGGTTAGATTGCCGGGTTAACCTGATCCCGTATAACGACAACAGTGGCTTGGGCTACAGCACTCCCGAGAAGAGCAATGTAGAACGCTGGCAAAATCATCTCGAGCATTTTTTTCCAACTACTGTCCGCTGGTCTAAGGGAGGGGATATTGATGCTGCCTGCGGTCAGCTTGCCACCAAAACAGTTGATAAGAAAAAAACTGCGTTACAAATCGCCGATTAGTTAGGACCTGCCGAAAAAATTATTTGTGTAATGGGGCTGAGCATTTAAGGCCAAATCTGATACCTAAAGTGCAATAATGCTATCGCATCATTAGAGCATACCTTCAAGAGGCCCTAAACTTGTTTTCTCAGCTTAAAAATCTTAGATTTTGCGCCAGAAACTACGTTTCTGCAAAAGAGCGCCGCTCTTTTGAATTAGGAATTACTTATTCAGCGACCCTCAATTGGGATTTACTCTTTTCGCAACCATTAGGTGGGGGGCCTAAAAACAAAAACTACAATCTGACGTGCAATGAGAGTCTCTTTAGAAAATTCAACTTCTGCACGTCATTTGAACCCGATGAGGGTCCTATCGTAATATCGCTTTAGCAGGGACAGACTATCATCTCAGGAAGCTCCGGTTCGTTTTCTCAGAGGTCGAACTGAGAAGTGAGGAGTCTGATCCTGAAGTGTTTTCCATAGAGTGGGAATTTCTAAGGGGCAGTCTAAGAAAGAATAATGAAATAATAACTGCTGGAGAGGCCGATAGCTCTATATGCAGCTGGTGAGAATTAACAGCGAACTTCTCAGTGAACCGGCGATGGTATCGTGGGCCAAAAGATCGTTGGTCAGACTTGAACAGGCAGTTTGGATAGGAGCTCAGCATCCGAAAAAAAATCAGGAAGCCAAGCCTATAAAAAGCAGTTTAGTCTCGCTGAGGAAGGTCCTCAGTGTTAGACTGGGCCTGCTGCTCTTCCTCTTCCGAGCGGTTTACGCGAACGGCGTGCATCCCTTTAGGCCCTGCCTGAATCTCATACATAACGTCTTCGCCATCTTTTAGGGTCTTAAAGCCCTCGGTCTCTATTACTGAGTAGTGAACAAAAACATCTTCGCCATCCGGATGTTCAATGAAGCCAAAACCTTTGGCATTGTTAAACCACTTGACCCGGCCATTATACTTAGAATCGGAATTACCTTCAGGGTTACCCTCTGATGTGTTTTCCGCTGACCCTGCCGCTTGGTTTTCCGCAGGGGTATCGTGTGAATCAGATGACATACTTTTTATCTTAATAGAGTTATTGAACAAACTATCATTATTTGATCAATTAAACGAATTAAACATCAACAGCCTA
The DNA here is from genome assembly GCA_032356305.1 of Prasiola linearis. Lineage (NCBI taxonomy): Eukaryota > Viridiplantae > Chlorophyta > Trebouxiophyceae > Prasiolales > Prasiolaceae > Prasiola > Prasiola linearis. Next base: position 26,016 of record JAULKR010184104.1, read on the forward strand.
ACGTTCTTGGTATTGGCAATATTAGCTAAAAGACCGCCCCTTGTCTACACGGTTTTGGGGTGGCTCCTTGTGTCTTATTTAGATTTACTGACGCCCGCTCGATGGTCTCAAGCACCAGCTCTCCTGAGCGGGTCCTTCAGGATTGCTAAGTCAAGAAGACAGATGCTCTGCGCGGCGATATCCGCTTGCTGTAATTGTTTATTATGCCGACCCGGGCGTTGTTAGATTCCACGGTCTTTCAAATTCAGTAGGGGTTACTTATTCAGCAACCCCTAATTATGGCTCTAAGTTCGAGTGGTTTCGTGTTGGCGACCGCGTCAAAATCAGGTAACTTTCGGCTAGTGAATAAAGCAGAGAATAAAAAGAAGTCCGGCACGGAGCTCTCAGAGGATTTGGTCTACCAAATTCTTGATCTACTACCGCTGCCAGTTTGCCTGCTTAATCAGGAGCTGGAATTTGTCTATTATAATCTGGAATTTCTCAAACTCAGTGGTATTACAGATACCGAACTGATCAGAAAGGTCGACCAAATAATTATAAATTTTGAAGACCTCAAGCCGGGCATTCCCGCTCTTCTGACGATTAGTACTGCGGGCGGCTCATTAGAGGTCTACGGCGAGAAAAAGCTTTTGGGAAAGGCCTATCAACTTGTCTGTTTTGATCTGCTTCCGCAGCACGATGATCTCAAACTTAAAAAACTGCAGACCCTAGGCTTGCTTGCTGGTGGAATCGCTCATGACTTCAATAATATTCTGGCCGGGATTCTCGGGCACTCTAGCTATCTACAGAAAATTCTAGAGCACGAAGATAAGGTGCAGGTATCTCTTAATGCCATTAATGAGGGCGGGCGCCGGGCAGCAGAGCTGACCAGCGAGATCGTAAAATTTTCTAACGACGAGACAGAGGCTGAGGCCACCGAACACCTTGTTCTGACCTTAATTGAGAATACAGTTAGCCTTTTGCAGGGTTGCCTGCGACCGAAGACGACTATAAAAATTTTGGCTAACCGGGATCAGTGCTTAGTTGTCTGCCGGCCTTCGCATTTTAGTCAGATCATAATCAATCTTATTCTTAATGCTCACGATGCCCAAATTGAAGCGAACCGGCAGGCTGCAATTGAGGTCTCAGTTCGGGGCCTGCTCGCGGCAGAGCAAGAGTATGAGGGAATGACCTTCTGTATTACAGTTAAAGACTGTGGTCGCGGCATGACTTCTGAGCAAATCGACCGGGCGACTGAGCCTTTCTATACAACCAAAACCGGTAGAGAGGACTTAGCCGGCGGGAACGGATTTGGGCTGACTACGGTGCAGAAAATCTTGAAAAAGCTGGGCGGCAAGCTGGTTTTTGAATCAATAGTCGGGCAGGGAACAACGGCAAAAGTTTACCTGCCGGGCACAATTAGAAATGCCCAGCTATCTGCTGATGAGGTCAGACAGAATCAGGAAGTTTCTGTCGAAACTAAAACTCAGGAAAAGATTTTGATCGTCGATGATGAGCAGGTAGTGCGGGAGGTGCTCAATTTGAATCTGCAGAGCCAGGGGTTCGATTGCGATCAAGCTAGCAACGGCGCGGAGGCTCTGGCTCTGTTTAGGAAAGCTCCGCAGGCCTACCGTCTGATCGTTGCTGATATGCTGATGCCTGAGATGTCCGGTGAAGAGCTGTTCCGTGCAGTCAGAGAATCTTCCTCCAAACAGAAGTTTTTGATTATTAGTGGTTATTGCTCACAGGATGTAATAGATGAATTGCTGGAAAGTGGAAATTGCCGCTTTATCGCCAAGCCTTTTCAGACAGAGGATTTGCTGGCTAAGATCGACGAGCTATTAGATGCCACAGAAGCCTGATAAAGTTAACCCCGTGTTTCCCACCTTTTTCTAGCTAACAATTTATAGAGATCAATTAATCAGACGGAACGTGAAAAATAGGATAGAACTAAACAACATTACTAAATCATTTCAGCAGCAGACAGTGCTCAATTCAATTAGTCTGAGCGTGGGAGAAGGGGAGACTGTCGGCCTGGTTGGTCCTTCCGGTGCTGGTAAGAGCGTGCTGCTCAAACTGATGGCTCAGGTCACAGAACCTGATAGTGGCATTGTTAATTACGAAAACCTTGATATTGCTGAGGTCTCACTGATGTTTCAGGAAGGAGCGATGTTTGATTCGCTAAGTGTCTACGACAATGTGGCTTTTCCGTTAGTCGATGGTAATGTGCCAACTAAGTACCTCACCCGGGCTAAGCAACTCTCAATTGCTCCCGGCGTCAGCGACATTTTGGCAGCAGTTGGCCTGACCGCAGCTGGGAGCAAGATTTCGGCTGAACTCTCTGGTGGGATGCGCAGGAGAGTCTCCCTGGCGCGCGCGCTGGTCAATCATCCAAAAATTGCATTGCTCGATGACCCCACCTCTGGGCTGGACCCGGTGGCTAGTCAGGTAATCATGGATCTAATTGCTCATACCCAGAAGCTCTCCGGAGCGGGCCAGCTCATTGTTAGTCAGGATCTGCGTCGGCTTTTACCTGCGGTCGACAGACTAGTTGCTCTCTTTGAGGGCAAAATCATCTACGATGGTCCCGTCTCAGAGCAACAAATTTCGAAAATACCCGAGCTGGCTAACTTTATCGCCTGCAGGTATAGTTTCTCGGGAGACCTGACCAACAGCGTTAGTCAGACCAACTTAGACGATAGTCAACCTGCGCTGACCTCTGCAGAGAGTTAAGAGGCCTCTTAAGTTAATAACAACAATCATGGACAAAATAGCTCATCTTAAAAAACTAAAGGAAGAATTTCTCAGCGGGCTGGGGACGCCGGAAAAAGGTGTCTTTAAGGCTGACCCCTTCCAGCTTGAGGCAATCAGTAGCGTAACCAACAATCAAGATACGCTTGTTGTTGCTCCGACTGGAGCAGGTAAGACATTTATCGCCACTCAGGCGATCACTGCCGTTACCGAACAGAATGCGCGAGCAATTTATACCACGCCACTTAAAGCGCTTTCTAACGGTAAGTATAGTGAGCTTAAGCAAAAATTTGCGCCTGAGAAAACCGTCGGGCTGTTGACCGGTGACCGCAAGGTCAACATCACAGCCGACGTGGTCGTGGCCACTACGGAAATCTACCGGAACGAGCTCTACGGCGGCTATTCAGACTATTCTCTGGTGGTGCTCGATGAAGTCCATTATATTTCTGACCAGCAGCGGGGGGCTGTGTGGGAAGAGGCAATTATCTTCACGCCGGCAGATACTACCTTGCTGATGCTCTCTGCCTCGATTTCTAATTATAAGCAGATTGCTGCCTGGATTGAACATGTCCGGAAGAAACCCTGTAAGGTGGTGATCGCCACTGAGCGTCCGGTGGCCCTGCGCTTGGGGTTCATGCACCCGGATTACGGGGGAATTCCGCTCTACAAAGATCAGGCGGAGGATTCTGCCGCTGTCAGTCCATATGTAGCAGAGTATTACGCGGGGCAGATTCTTGATTCTGACGGTATGCGCCTAAAACAAAAAGGACGCTCTCCGGGTAAAAATTCCTTTCGCGCCAAAGGGCAGAGCACCCGCGCTAAAAGCCGAAAGCACACCAGAAATAAATCTGCTAAAAAGAGCAATTAAATGATCAGACATTATCCAATCGTAAAAATCTTACGACAGCTTAAACGGGCGGACCTGCTGCCGGCGATCGTTTTCCGTTCTGCCCGCAAGGACTGCGACACCGACCTGACCCATCTCTCTGCTAAGCCGCATCTTGGAGTAACTGAGGAAGTCCGCGCGGAAATTATCGCAAAGGTAGAAGAAATTTGTGCGCAATACGACTGGTCGCTGGATCTGATTAGAAGCTATGACCAATACGAAACACTGATTAACCACGCTGCCGGAGCCCACCATGCAGGTCAATTGCTAAACTGGCGGATGCTACTCGAAGAGTTGATGAGCCGCGGAGTTCTCAGACTTTTAATCGCAACTGGTACGGTGGCGGCTGGAGTAGACTTTCCGGCGCGCTCAGTTGTGATCAGCGCTCACAGCAAGCGGGGTAATGACGGTTTTAATGTGCTTAAACCCTCAGAGCTACAGCAGATGTCCGGCAGAGCAGGACGTCGTGGCAAAGACAGCGTTGGCTTCTGTATGATGGCGCCTAGTCAGTATTGTGACGCCCGCGTTCTGGCAGAAGTTGCTAAGACTCCACCGGAGCCCTTAGTCTCTTCATACTATGCCTCAGCTTCTTCAGTGCTAAATTTATTAAAATATCGCAGCGTTCAGGAGTTAAACTTTGTGGTGAACCACTCGCTCGCCGCTTTTATCGACCGTGAGCATGCCGAACAGCAAAAAGGTACCGCTGAGAAAATGCAGCGAGAACTAGACCGAATTCCGACAGAGCAACAGGACAAAAAGGCTGCTAAGAAAGTTCGCCGCGAGTTTAAGCGGTCAGTTGATACTGCAAACAAACAAGAAGTCGCGCTGGAAAATACTCTGAACCTACTGACCGGTTTTGGCTATATAAAAGACGATGTCTTGACAGGGAAAGGTATCTGGTCGGCAGAGCTTTGTACAAACCTGGTGCTTGAACTCGGAGAGGCAATCGATGCCGGTCTCTTAGAGAAGCTTAGCACTCCTGAGCTAGTTGGTGCGATCGCGAGTATTTGTGGTGACAGCTATCGGACGTACTTAAAGGTTAAGCAGAGTGTTGTGAAAAAAGAAGTCTTTAAAGGTCTGACTCAAATTGTCGAAAGAATTAACGAGGCGACTGCCGGCAGTTGTCTGGAACAAGAGCGCTCAGTGCTGCCAGCCGCAGCAGCTACTGTCGAGACATGGCTTAAATCTGATGACTGGGGCGAGTTCTCCGCCCTGCTGAAGCTAAGTGGTGTGACCGCTGGTGACGCTTCTAGAATCATTACCCAGACCGCAGATCAATTGCAGCAGATGACGCGTATCTCCGACTCTCATCCGGAGCTGGCAGAACAGGCGCAGCAAGCCCGCGAACTCTTGTTACGTCCGCCGCTTAATTCTTTATACTAATCCGGCTCTACTCCGGAGGCAGGTAGGCCCCGCAATAACAGAACAAAATTGAATTAGCTCCGCTGTCTATGGTCTCCCCAAGGCTATGTCCTTAGAGGACGGCTTACCTAATTTGTCTTCTTAGCTTAAAAATTGGAGATTTTTGCGCCAGAAACTTCGTTTCTGCAAAAGAGCACTGCTCTTTTAAATTAGGGTTTACTTAGGTCCTGCTGAAAAAGTCTTTTGTGTAATAAAGCTGAATGCTTGGGCCTAAATCTGATACCTGAAGTGCAAGGATTTTAGCCTAAAATGGCCAAAACCCTTGCTCACACAAACCCGATTAATTGCAAAGCTGCTATCGCATCATCAAGTATATCTTCAGGAGGCCCTAAATTTGTCTTTTCACCAGAAGAAGACTCAGGAAAATCGAAGACTTTTGCGTCGGTAACTACGTTTCTGCAAAAGAGCCACGCTCTTTTGAATTAGGGGTTACTTATTCAGCAACCCCTACTTATTGAGCAACTCCTAATTAAGCTTACTTCATTTGCTGAACCAAAAACTATAGCGCAAGTTTTTTTAACTCTGCTGCAACTTTTTCTTCGTTTTCCGATATCTGCTTGTCGTCAGATACTCAAATCAGATTTTTCTGAAAGTATGATTTATAGATGCGTTAGCATCATTAATTCTGCACAGATTCCGGATTTTTTTGCATCATAGAAGTATCCGGACAACCAACGGATTTTAAATTTTTAATCTTTTTAGACCCACCCGAAACGGTCTATACTACTGCTATGAATATACTTGTCCCTGTTAAAAGCGTACTCGACTATGCCGCAAAAGTTAAACCTCTGCCCGATGGTTCAGGAGTGCAGGAGGAAGGAATAAAAAAGATCATCAATCCCTTTGACGAAATTGCTGTAGAGGAGGCAATCAAATTAAAGGAGGCCGGAGTGGCCTCGAAGGTAACCGTGGTCTCAATTGGTAAGGCCGACGCTGTCAGTCAGCTAAGATATGCGATGGCGATGGGCGCAGACGAAGCAATTCTGGTCCAGAGCGAAACAAGCCCTGACTCATTGCTGGCTGCAAAAATTCTGCAGAAGGTCTACCACCGCGAGAGCTTTCAGCTTGTGATTATGGGGAAACTGGCGATCGACTCTGATTCCGGCCAGACCCCCCAGATGCTGGCCACTCTGCTGGACCTCCCTTTTGCCTCTTATGCATCGAAAGTTACGGTAGATGCTGAGGGTAAGGTCGCTGTGACCAGGGAGATAGATGGTGGTTTAGAAAACGTTTTGATGAACTTGCCTGCAGTGATCTCGACTGATTTGCGGCTAAATGAACCAAGATATGCCCCCTTGCCGGGAATCATGAAAGCTAAAAAGAAGCCACTAACCGAGCTATCTTTGACAGACTTAGAGATTACCGAGCAGTCTCAAACTACGCTTTCAAACTTTAAACTTCCTGCGGAACGAAGTGCCGGCATCGTTGTTGAAAACGTCGATCAGCTCCTTGTCGAGCTTAAAAACAAACAACTAGTTTAAATTAAATCACATGAGTAAAATATTAGTTTACCTACAAGCTAAAGATAACCAGCTTCTGCCGCAGAGTCTCTCAGCAATCGCTGCAGCACAGCAACTAGCACAGTTGCGCGAAGGAGCAACGCTGACCGGAGTTTTTATCGGAGAGACGGCTCAGGCTAATGCTGAGAAGCTTGCCTCTGCGTCCTATGGACTGACAGAAATCTACTACGCTGAGGCACTAGAGCTTAAGCAGTTTACTGCTGTCAATTACGGAAAGGTGCTGGCCCGGGCGTTTGTTCAGTCTGCAGCGGATCTTCTGCTTGCCGCTACAACTTCTGAAGGGCGCGATATCCTGCCGGTAGTTGCAGCTAGCAATAATCTGCCGCAAATCTCAGATGTGACGGCTGTGCTGAGTGCCAACAGTTTTGAGCGCCCTGTTTATGCCGGTAATGTGTTGGCAACTGCTGCAACACAAGCGCAGCAGTTTGTAGTCAGTGTAAGGGCGGCAAGTTTTTCGGCCGCGGAGTTAGACGCCAGCGGTACAGCCACCATCAGTGTATTAAGCGATCTTCCGGCCTTCGATGGTCGCATCAGTGTCACCGGCTACGAGCTGGCCGAGCAGGACAGGCCTGACTTGGCAGCAGCAGATGTAGTGATCAGTGGGGGACGAGCCCTCGGTTCAGCTGAAAACTTTGAGAAAATTATCTATCCATTAGCAGATAAATTAGGAGCTGCAGTAGGCGCCTCGCGCGCGGCCGTAGATGCAGGTTTTGCGCCTAACGACTGGCAGGTCGGTCAGACTGGTAAAATTGTTGCGCCAAAGCTCTACATCGCAATCGGGCTATCCGGTGCGATACAGCATCTGGCTGGAATGAAAGACTCGGGGGTAATCGTAGCTATTAACAGCGACCCCGAGGCAGCAATATTCGAGCACGCTGATTATGGGCTGGTTGCTGATTTATTCGAGGTTGTACCGGAGCTGACTGAGAAACTTTAGTAAAGTCTGCGACAAAAGAATCGTCTCTCTAAGTCAGAGCGCCTGAAGGTCTGTTCCGAAGCTAAGGTTTGCCCTAGAGGGCTATGGTTCCTGAGTTTTACTATAGCTAAATAAGCGCTCACTTTCGGCGGTCGCGTAGTTTAAGAATGGTCTAATTCTGCTTTCTTAACGAAAGAAGTGCGAGCAAGGTTAAAAATTTGCGTCATTAATAATAACTCTGCAGAACATCCCCAGAGATGGAGCAAAGCGTGCTGAGGCGGCAAATGTCATCTATTTCTCATACTGGAACCGCGCACCTACCCCAGATTGTTCAGAGTCTGACGGAATAATAATTGCAACGATGCTAACTCATCATTAATTTAGTTTCTTCAGGAGGCCTTCTTTTTGCAGTTTTGCTTTAAAATCGAAGATTTTTGCGCCAGAAACTACGTTTCTTCAAAAGAGCTGCGCTCTTTTGAATTAGGAGTTACTTATTCAGCAACCCCTACTTATTAAGAACCCCTTAATTAACAACCCCGGATAGGATCCAAAACCGAAGCTGCTACCAGTTTTGCGAAAGTGCTATCCTATATCCTGCTCGCGGAAACGATAAGCCCTGTCACAAAATCGGATCTGCAGTTATGATCTAAGCCGTTGAAGTATTAAATTTGAGTAAGGCAGTTTCGTTGGCTTTATCTTAATGCTTGTTGTTAATTCTTGACTAAAGAGAAATGTCTAATCGTAGAAAAAGAAAGGTTAACCGCCGTCAGCTAGTAATACTGCTGGCGCTGCTGGTGGTTCTGGCTTGCTCTGTACAATTCTTCTACCAGTATCACGACGCCAAAAAACATCTGCAAGCAACGTTTACCGGCTCTGAGCAAATTCTCAAACTAAAGATCGCCGCTACTGATGCTGAGCGCGCTCAAGGCCTGATGTACGTAAAAGAGCTGCCTGCAGATCAAGGGATGATCTTTATCTTTCCAAAATTTGAGGTCAATAAGTTCTGGATGAAAAACACACCATTGCCGCTGGATATTATTTTTTTAAACAGTCAGCGCCGGGTGATCGCAATAGCAGAGGATACCAGACCTTTTTCTGAGAAAAAGGTGGGGCCCGATAAGCGCTCTAAATTTGTTGTCGAGCTCAACGCAGGTCAGGCAGCGGCTTACGGGATTAAGCCCGGAGCTAAATTAGAAAGTAAATTTTTTAGCAAGGGAAAATAAAATGCAGATTATAGAAAATCTTCTGGTAGGACTGTCTGCCAGCCGGATGCTGTTTTGCTCAATTCTCTTAGGTTTCTTACTGATCGGTTGTGGCGGGGGTTCTGATGGCGAAGAATTAGAATTTGTCGCTGATGATCGGGCAAATATCGTCGAGTTCTTTGGAGCTGAGGGGAATATATATAAGCCAGTGGCAGACCTCAAGGCTTCCGGAGCCGGGAATCTTGTTGTTTTGCTCGCCAGTAAATACAGTCAGCAGTTTGATAGCTGTCAGATTCAAAGAATTGATGGCTCGGTTGCCGATCTTTTTTGCCTAAACTCGGTACCCTGGACACAAGTTCCTTTTAGCTGTTTTAGTAATGGCAACCGACAGACTTGGCGGGCAACCTTTAAGTGCAGTCAGGTGGCCATCGTTGATGTTGTTTGTCGCTCTGCAACAGAAGAGGTCAGATTTACTGTTCCTGAACAGAATCAGGCTCAAGTCTGCAGTCGCTTCGGGTAAATTTTACCTGACCTGAGCAGCAATAAGTGAGCACCTTCAGCTAAGGAATTGCGCTAGTTTATTACCTAGTATTAGGCAGAACTAACTGAACAAGTAAGCCTGATCTAAAAGAGCGTCGCTCTTTTGATTTAAGGGGGAAGGTACTTATTCAGCAACCCCTACTTAGTGATGCGATAGCATCAGTGTAGTTAATCGGGCCTGGTAAAGTGCAAAAGTTCTGGCCATTTTTGGCTGAGACCTTGGTACTTCAGGTGTCAGATTTAGTCTTAAGCATTTAGCTCTATTACACGAAAGACTTTTTCAGCAGGCCCTAGATAATAACAGCTAGCAATGGCTTTTTCGAAAGCTGCCACCTTTGACCAGAGTTTCTGTGCGTCTATTTTCAGTGATGCTATCTTCGGTTTAAAAATTCCTGCAGACCTACAATATCTCGTTTTTTCTGCCATTTGAGGTACCTTAGGATCCCCGGGAAACTAAGCTGCTCTTTTAATCTGATGTAGCGGCAAAATGCCTTTAAATAATCAGCACTATTGTAACCGTTGACCAGCTTTTGATCGATAGCATTCTCAGGTTCTGACTTAGCGCTGGCGCGAGCAGCCTTATCTTCGACGATCAGAACTCCCGGTTGGCTGCAATCAGAAGCAGATCTGCCGGCGATATCCTGGGCAAGGCCCTCATCAAACCACGCCGGAACATAGCTACCTCCTGTTTCGGCCACCAGAAAGTGAGCCAGCTCGTGCCGGATAGTCCGACGCAAATCTCTGACACTCAGCCGATTCTCAGAAAAAACAGACTCAGTAGAGATATAAATTTGCTGACGATAGTAGAAGCTTTTGATTCGTGGGTTCAGGCTAGGAAATCTGAGACGTAACTGCTGATAGCTGATAAAGACAACTTGGGGTCGCAACTGACTTTGAACTTGAAAGCTACTTAAAAGGCTATTCAGCTCATGCGATACCACATCGGTAATTGCATGGCTGCGCGCAGCTGGCCGCGCATCAGCAAAGCGCAGCCAGTCCTGGGCCTGTGCTGCCAAACTCCAGGTCAAAGTTGCAAGGCAGACCAGTAGGTATTTGTGAAACAGCTTAAAGAGTGCCGCTTAGACATTCTTTAACAGCCGCAAACGCCCGACCAGCGTCCGGCCGGATAAAATTCTCCAGAGGCTTAGAATAGGGAATAGGCGCATCATGTGAAGAAACCAGATGCACGGGAGCATCAAGATAATCCATAATCTTGCTTTGGATCAGGTGAGAAATATAAGTGCCATAGCTGGCCATCACATATTGGTCCTGAATGATGACACAGCGACCGGTCTTCTTAACAGATTCAATGATCGCCTCCTCATCAAGCGGTCGCAGCGAGCGCAGATCAATTACCTCAGCGCTGATGCCTTCTTCAGCCAGTTGCTTCTCAACTTCAAGCGCAATAAATACAGAGCGGGACCAGGAGATAATTGTTACCTGATCACCGGTCCGCTTAATATCTGCTTTGCCCAACGGCAGAAGGTATTCCTCTTCAGGAACCTCTCCGCGCATGCCATAGGTAAGCTCAGCTTCAAGAAAGACCACTGGCTCATCTGATCGGATCGAGGACTTAAGTAAGCCCTTCATGTCGTAAGCGGTAGAGGGAGCGACTACAGTCAGACCTGGGGTATTTGCGTAAATCCCTTCGAGATAATTAACGTGCTGCGCTCCGAGCTGATATGCCCCGCCATTAGCTCCACGAAAGACAATCGGGCAGGCAAGTTGACCACCGCTCATCAAACGGGCCTTAGCGGCGTTGTTGATGATCTGGTCGATACAAACGAGCGAGAAGTTAAAAGTCATGTACTCGACAATCGGACGTAGCCCGACCATTGCAGCGCCGATACCAACCCCGGTAAACCCAGTCTCAGCGATCGGAGCATCAATTACCCGTCCTGCACCAAACTCTTCGAGCATTCCTTTTGAACACTTATAAGCGCCGTTATAAGCGCCGACTTCTTCACCAACTAAGAAGACAGTCTCGTCGCGACGCATCTCCTCAGACATTGCCTCGCGTAAAGCATCTCGTATCATTATCTCGCGCATGATTTATTCTCCGTTATTTATTGAAATTTGATTATAGTTGAGCGTTAAGGCTGGGGTTTTTATAGGTGAAATCTGCAGCAGTCTGCACATCGGGAAACGCTGAGTTCTCAGCAAACTCAAGACCTGCGGTAATTTCCTGCTCGACCTCTTGGTCTATTTTATCACGTAGGTCTTTGTGCCCCAGTTCCTCGAGCTTCTTGCCTAGCATAGTGATCGGATCACGGTCCCGCCACTGCGCAACATCAGCTTTAGTGCGGTACTTAGCCGGGTCTGCCATCGAGTGGCCACGGTAGCGATAAGTCTTGGCCTCAATTAGTGTTGGCATGCTTTCGTTGCGGGCCCGTTTTGCGGCCTGACTAATGCTTTCGCGCACCGCAAAAATATCGTGGCCATCGACGGTATCTCTTGCCATCGGATAACCGAGCGCCCGGATTGAGAGATCCTCTGTGGCAGAAGTTTTATTAATTGGCGTGCCCATAGCAAAGTGATTATTCTCAATTACAAAGACCACAGGTAATTTCCAGATACTGGCCAGAACAAGGCCCTCGTGGAATCCACCGATGTTAATCCCGCCGTCTCCCATAAAACACACAGCAACTTGTCCGGTCTCTCTGTACTTATTAGCGAAAGCCATTCCGGAAGCGACCGAGACATGCCCGCCGATAATTGCCCAACCGCCAAAGAAATGATTTTTAGGGTCAAAGAAATGCATCGAACCACCGCGCCCTTTCGAGCAACCAGTCTCTTTACCCATTAACTCAGCAAAGCCTGCACCGACATCACCACCGCGTGCTAAGTAATGACCATGACAGCGGTAGGTAGTAATTAATTGATCATCAGGATTAAGCACTGAAGTGGCGCCAACTGCGATTGCTTCCTGACCAATGTAGAGGTGAAGAAAGCCACCAATTTTGCGCTCCGTGTACATGCGGGCGGCTTCTTCTTCAAAGCGCCGGATTCGCTGCATGTCGTGGTAGAGCTTCAGAATTAATTCCTGGTCCATAGGTCTTTATTTCGTAAATAACTGCCCTATAACTAGCAAAAGCAGTCTGCGCGGTAAAGATTCTGGCAAAATACTTTACTGCAGACGATTTACCAAAGCCGTGCCCATTTAGTCAGTGAGCGTCACGCGCTATCGCTAAAGCCGGAGGCCGCAACGGCAACGACAACCCTACCGCAGAGAATACCGGATACGAGAGCTTAAGAAATTGGCTGCATCCCGCTTCAGGTTCGATATACTGGTTGAGTGAAGTTTTTAAGTTTATGGAATTTGTACATCCGGAACAGAAGAGCGAATCTAATTAACAGCCGCGTGCCTTCTGGCACCAAACTCCTTGATCAATTAGGTTTTTCTAAATAAGTAAACGCTAATTGATTAAGAGAGCTCTGCTCTTAGAGCTGAAAATATAAAAATAGGCCCTCACGAAGATATACTCAAACGATGCGTTGGTATCATTGCGATTCATCGTATTCGAATGAAATGCAAGGGTTTTAGGTGTCGGTTTTGCCTGCCAGTATTTACCGTTACTACAGAAAAGGCTTTTTCAGCAGGCCCTGGTCTAAGTGGAGCAGGCAATTTGTAAATGACAAAGCTAGAATTAAGCCCTCCCAAGCATTCTAACGATAATGACTCGGCGTTAATGCAACAGATCCGGGCCGGCTAAAATGAAGTGTTAATATCTGGTAAACCTTACTTTGGGCCTGCTGAGAAAGTCATTTGCGCAGCGATGCTTTATGTTGCAGGCTAAATCTGATGCCTGAAGTGCGATGCTGCTATTGCATCATTTAATTAAATCTTCAGGAGGCCCTAAATTTGTCTTCTCACCAGAAGAAGACTCAGCAAAATCGAAGATTTTTGCGCCAGAAACTTCGTTTCTCCAAAAGAGCAGAGCTCTTTTGAATTAAGGGTTACTTATTCAGCAACCCCTAATTAGTAAGACTTCCTCTGCCCTAGCTCTCTTAAGATCTAAAGAATTGAAACGACTAGGGTTATTATTTTCCCGGGAGGCCCTGCTAAGGGTTATTCAGATCAGAGCAACCCGAGAAGGTAACTATTTCTGCACATCTATTGTCTTTTTAGACTGTTACGCTAATTTATTAACCCGATGGAAAAAGACCAATCTCAGATCACTAAGAGCGAGCTAAAGCGCTGGCGCAGGCGTAGTCAGAATAGAATCCTTCTGCAGATTCTTGCCGCTTTGGTCATCCTGGCAACAGCAGCAGGAATCTTTGTGAATTACCTGTCAAACCTGCCCCGCGAGCGTCACTCCAAACGTTATTCGTTGGTGGAACGTACAAAGCTAGGCTGGGACTCACTGACCAAAGCTACTGCCCTGACAATGAGTGCGGAACAAGAGCCGGAGAACACTCGGCTGCCGGTTGCAGAGCTGCTGATTAAAGGCTCCAGAATGGATAAGCTTTTTGCAGACTTGCCGGAGAGTGGCGATAACGAGCAGAAAGCTAAATTCCGTTACCTCAATACAGATTACGATATCAAAGCGAGGCTGCGTGGGGACTCGGTAAACCACTGGGCATTTCCGCAAAAATCCTGGCGGATTACAGCGCGGGGCGACGATGAGGTGCAGGGAGCAACTGCCTGGAATCTCACTGTGCCCCGCAGCGAGACGCAACTGGCCAACTGGCTGGGCTACCAAATTGCACGTAAGTTTCCTGACCTGATTGTGCCCGCTTCAGAACTTGTGCAGTTTCGTCTGAACCGGCAATTTGATGGGATCCGCCACATGTTTGAGCAGCCGAATCTGGAATTTATTGAAAACCGTGGGCTGCCTGCTGGCAAAATTTATACCGGCGATATTTCTTCTGAGCAAATCTACGGCAGAGTGCCCCGTAAGCGGCTTTATTTAGACAGCACTGCCTGGCAGGTGGACTCTTCAACTAATGAGGCTGGAGCCGAAGAACTCAGACAGCTGCTCACTGACATCGGACAGGAGCACAATCCCTATCGCTTCTACGATAAAATGAATGAGCAGTTCAATATGCCAGCGCTGCTGCAGTATATTGCCATGCTTGAGCTTGTTGGCTCTGTGCACGTCGACTCTACTCACAATGGTAAGTTCTATTATAATCCGGTCAGCGGAAAGTTTGCGCCAATTGTTTGGGATACCGTGGCTTACTTTTGGGGAAACTCACAAAGATTTGACCTGGCTCCCAACGAGCTTTTCCAGGTTGTTCTGCAAAACCCTCAATTCCGGGCTGACAAGGACCGCTATCTCTGGCAAGCAATTAACGGCGAGCTCAGTACTAAGCAGATTCTGACCTTGGTCGAAGAGGCGGTCGTAAACGCCGGTAATGATATTGCAGCCTTTGCTCTGAAAGTCGCGGCCAACGATAAGGGAATCGAACATATTTCTAACGAGGAGTGGCTTGCTGCCCTGAAGCAGTTAAAAAAATCAATCATTGAGCGTAATTCTGCCATCCGACGCAGATTGCAGACTGCTACTTTTGATTATAACTATCAGCTAAGTTCAGCTAATGAGCTTTTGCTAATGTTACATATCCCTGCGGTCAGCGGTGTTGAAGTAGGGCAGGTTAATATTAGTTTTGACCAGGCCGTCAATTTCAATGAGGGTTCAGCAGTCCTAAAACGCAAGCGCCTAGGAGATATTGCCTATGACGGCCAGAAGTCTCCCGCATTGCGGCAGATGGCCAAGGGTGAGCAAGTTAGTGGCAGGACACTTAGTTTTACTTTAGATGATAAACTTGAATCTAAGCGCAGAAAAGTTGAACGAGGCGGACTCGAGATTGTGCCTGCAGATTATGTATACGCTCTGAGGCTCCCAGAGAACTTCTCAGGCAAAGTCAGAGAAATTTCGTTAACCGCAAAGAACTCGATAACCGGAACCCCAGTCAATGGTCAGTTCAAACCAGACTTAATAGTCAAGAAAACACAGCGGGAGAATATCAACTGGTGGAATCCTCAGGATTACAGGGAACAACAAGAAATACTTTGGGAGAAATCTGTCAGGGTCGACCAGGATGTTACGGTTAATCCACAGACTATTCTGAGAATAGCTGCAGGTTCTCAGGTCAAACTTGGCAAAGGCGTCTCGATTCTGATAAATGGCGGCACCGTTATTATAGAGGGGAGTGCTGAGGCTGGTGTTTCCATCAGTGCTGCAGACCCGGCAGAGAAGTGGGGCACAATTGCTGTCTTTAATAACGGAAAACTTGATGCCAGCTATCTAGATCTCAGTGGCGGGTCTAATGACCAGTACCGTCAGATTAGTTTTTTAGCGCCGCTCTCAGCACATTACGGAAATCTTAAGGTCACTGACTCAAAATTTGACCATTATGTTAGCTTAAACCACTCAACTGCTCAATTGTTACGTAATAAGTTTGAATCAATCTTTGCCGAGCCAATTGTTCAGGAGGGGTCAGTTGTTGATACCAGAGATAATCAAGTGCAGGTCACCAAGCTGGTGCATAAATTTGCTGACCGTAGTTTGCGCGCAGTAGGAACTGCGGGCAGATGGGAGAGGGAATACAAGTATACTTTTACCGACCTGGACGCGGAATCTGCAAAGGATCCGCTGGCAATCGCCGATGAAATTCGCCAGGCTCTGACAAACTCTCTGAGCGAACATGCTGAGCAGTGGCACGTGCCAAAACTTGTCTCTGCTCCACTTAGAACAGATTCTAAAGTTGAAGCATACATCTACAGTGATATTTACTTTGACACTAAGGATTACCTAAATCATAAGTACGACGTATCCTACCGCTACCGTAACCGCTATCCGAGCAGAAAAGCTTATGAGCGCCACCTTAAGGACTACGACCGCAGAGCCTATTGGCCGTACAGACTTGAGTACCAAGCCAAAACTAAGCGTGTCGAACTAGGTGGGGGGTTCAGCAGAACACTTGAGAGCAGGTTTGAGTTCCGGCCAGAATCTCAACCTTTTAGTCAACAAAATCTGCCACCGACGGCGCCTTGGTCAGAGGATGTTTTCTTGCCTTACTTCAAAGTAGGTAAATTTAACGGGCAGTTGACAGCAGCAGCTAAGGCAATGCTGAAGTTCTATGTCGATAAGGTTGACCCAGAGCAGAGACCTGAGCTGGAGTTCTTGCCGCAGGTAGTACTGATGACTGACCGCTTCAGACAGCATCTCAACGTGCTGACTGAATACGGCTCAGGACCTAATCCTGAGCAGTCCTATATTATTAGTATGGACCGGGTGACAATTTATGCTGCTGAAGAATATCTGAAGTTTAAGAAAATCCGCAAATTGGGAAATAAACGCTTTCCTCTACCGACACCAATCGGTTATCTCACCGAGATCGAGGTTGAGTTTGAGAGAAATGTCTCAGATGTCTTAGACCGCAAGATTTCTCTTGCTGCAAAAAATAAAGATGAAGCTGAATTAGCCAAGCTAAAGCAGGTCAGGGCAGCTTTCATGCATGATCAGGAGACTATCATGCGGGAGATAAGCCTGTATTTTTCAGAGCAGGGGATTACTGTCAAGCCGATTGGTAAAAGCAAATTTGTGCAGTCTATGGATATCTTTCGTAAGACAAATTTAAATTAAGAATATATGAATAAAATCGCTCTCTCTGTAATCTTGCTGATTCAGGCAGCAATCAGCTTTGTCCCTGTATTTTCTCAGTCCGAGGCTACTGCTATCTATGATCCGTTCGAGGGTTTTAACCGGGGGGTTTTTACTTTTAATGATAATCTAGACCGAGCTGTCGCCAAACCGATTGCGAAAGGCTACGGGGCCGTCACTAACCCATTCGTCCGCAATAAAGTCGATAATTTTTATCAGAACCTGCGGACACCTCAATATCTGGTCTCAGATCTTCTACAACTTAAGTTTGGCCAGTTCCTCACTCATTCCGGCAGATTTCTTGTAAATAGTACCGTAGGTCTGGGCGGTCTTTTAGATGTAGCTGAGAATATTGGCATGGAACACCATCAGGAGGATTTTGATGTCGCTTTGCACAGCTTGGGAGTTCCGCAGGGGCCATATATTGTTGTTCCGGTGCTCGGTCCAAGCTCGGTCCGTGGGGTAGTAGCTGGGGTTGTTGACGGATTTCTTGATCCAATTAACTGGGGCCCGCAAGTTGCAGACGCTGACTCAGACACCCAGTTGGCAATAACCGGAACTCTGCAACTGCTTGATGTTGCCAGGATTCGTCACGGTCTGCTTGACGCTGTGGAAACGGCTAAAGAAAGTTCTCTGGACTACTACCTCTTTGTCCAGTCAGCTTATTATCAAAGTCGCGATGGAGTAATCTATGATGGAGCAGTGACAACAGCTGACTTTAATCTCGACGACGATAATGTGCCGGAGGACGATGAGTTTGCTGATCCTTTCGCAAATTAACTTTCGAGGTTAAAAACTACGAATGTAATTTAGTTTTGACAAAGAAAGTATGGACTCGGGACAATTTCTGACTAACGCACTCAAAACTTCAATGGATTTGCGTGCGGCGGTGCTTGCTGATGTGGATTTCAGTGAGCAATTTGCAGCTGCTGCAAAGCTCCTATTAGCTACAAAGAAAAATGGTGGTGTAATCTATTCTTGCGGTAACGGTGGCTCAGCGTGTGATGCTGTGCATTTTACTGAGGAATTAGTTGGTAGATATAGAAAAGAGCGCCCAGGAATCAGAGCAGCTCACCTGATGGATCCGGCGATCATGACCTGCTGGAGTAACGATTACAGCTATGCTGAGATTTTTAGTCGGCAGGTTCAGACAATGAGCACAGCTAATGATCTGTTGGTCTGCTTTTCCACCTCTGGAAATTCAGCAAATATTCTCGGGGCTCTCTCTGCCGCTAAGGCAACTAAAACTAAGACAATCCTGCTAACCGGAAAAGACGGTGGAAAGGGGCTTGGGCTGGCAGATATCTCTTTGGTGGTGCCGGCGGAGCGTACCGACCGCATTCAGGAGCTACACATCACTTTAGTGCATGCCTTTTGCGAGCTTCTTGAGGCCTAGAATTTGCCTGGTTTCCCGAAATGCTCAGCGACAGTGTTCGTTTAGAACTACGTTCAAATAGGAGTTGCTCAATAAGCAACCCCTAACTATTAAGCACTATTTCATAAATAACTTTTTCAGCAGGCCCTAAATAGCGGGTGTTGAGTAGCAGCTCCTACATAAAAAGCCTCGGTTACTGCTATATAGTCTGTTGTCATTACGGATTTGACACCCTACTAATTACAGCAGCAGGCGCTACTTGCTCGACCGTAACAATAGCCAAATTATTCCCGCGAGAATCTATTGCACTTAACGGATAGCCCACAGCGTGATAACCATGGCGGTTGTAGCGCCTGTTGAGTTTCTTCTCTAGTTGGATGCGGTCTATCTCCTGATATCCTCTGAGCAATCGCGCGTAAAGATAGGTCGGCTGATTCTCTAAATAAAACTCAGGCTGCACTGATTTCTCGTGCCCGGGAGATTTCTTTCGCGCTTTGGCTTTAATTTCCTGCCGGGCCACCTCACGATTGACCAGGCCAAAACGGTCATAAATTCTCAAGCCTGAGAAGTAGCCGACGTTACCGATGGCACCGGCTACCAGACTCTGGTTCGGCGAGGCTTTATCAGCAGCTATTCTGCTTAGGCCGCGCCCCAGAATCTGCCAGCGTTCAGAATTATATTTCATGTAGGCCCACTGGTCGTACTCGCTGCGGAAGTCTTTAGTATTAAACCGAATGTGAAAGTTCTCACGGACAGACTCCGGTACAGGATGATAATTGAAAGCCGGGGCCAGGTTCAGCGCTACAAATATCAGACAAAGCAAAAATTGTACTTTTAAGCCCAGGTTCCTAACAGCAAGCGCGTAACTGATTACCAAAAGTGGAACTGCTGGCAGGTAAAATCTGAACATTGCCATGAAATCGCCGCCTACTACAACTGGATAAACCAGCGTTGCAAGTGTCAGAAATAAGAGGCTGGCACCTAGCCAAAATTGACGGAATAAAAGCGGAATCAGGCCACAGAAGGCAAGGGTGACAAAGGGAAATGTCAGGTTAAAATTTGCGAAATACGAGCCGCCACGCAGCAAGCGGTTCAGGGAAAAACCCACTTTGTTAGTCACTGTGTTTGGTAACAGCTCTCCGTAGTAACTAAAACGCCATCCTATATAAACGGTAAACATCAGGCCGATGATCAAAAGCGCAACCGCAACAAACCGCTTACCTGATTTTGGCTGATAAAGCAGGCTGGCAATTGCTATGAGGATTAGCCAGGCAATGCCTTCTGCCCGCAGCAAAGTCAGCGCTAATCCGGCAAGCACCGCCATTACCAAGCTCCGGTCGACCATCATAAATCTTAGTGTGGTCAGCCAGGCTAATGTAAAAGCCATTGTGGCAAGACCACCGGTTGACCAGAAGAAAAAAACCGGGAATGTGGCTAACAATATTTGGGCAAACAGAATGCTTGCCGGCCGTAACTCCAATTTTTGCAGGATTTTTTTTACCTGCCAGACTGCACAACAGCCGCAGAAAATCGAGATAATCGGCATAATGTGATCCGGATGGAAGCCGGACTTAATCATTAGCGCTGTAAGTATCACCCAGAGAAAGTTACTGTAGCCTTCTACAGCAGGGTCAACACCAATATTATATCTGAGGCCTAAACCATTACTGAGATTGTCTGCATATCTAAATGATATGTAGGCATCATCTGTGACAAACCAAAAACTGACCGCCAGGCCAATCAGCAGCAGGTAGACGAGAAGCTCTGCAAATTTGTAATATCTGGGATTGACCATAAAGTAAGGTAGAGAAGAGAAACTCTGCATGCCTTCGTTCAGGCAGACAATAGATACTAAAAAGCTCCCGGCGAAGCAAAAGCTGCTGGTCAGAACTTATTCACCAGTCGTTAAAATCCTAATTAGGGGTTGCTCAATAAGTAACTCCTAATTCAAAAGAGCGTGGCTCTTTTGCAGAAAGGTAGTTTCTGGCGCAAAGATCTCCGATTTTCCTGAGTCCTCTTCTGTTCAAGAGACAAAAATAGGGCCTACTGAAGACATACTTTGATGATGCGGTAGCAGCATTGCAATCAATCGGGTTTGTAAAGAGCGAGGGTTTTGGCCATTTTTGGCTAAAACCCTCGCAGTTCAGCTATCAGATTTAGCCCTAAGCTTAAAGCATTACTGCGCAAATTACTTTTTCAGCAGATTCTACTTATTCCTGGACTTTGAGACCAGCTATACTAATTTTTTTCTCTCCAGATTGTTTGCTCACCTAGCCTGTCTAATGTGTTGCAGCTTCAGCAATTGCAGGGTTGTAAATAGAGTTAGGCTGAGGGCCGGGCAGATGCGCTTTGCCCGCGGGTACACATTGTTTCACCGTGTTTCAACCGCTGTTTGGATTGCAGGAATAAATCTGCTTAGGTAGACTACCAAACACTACGGCTACCCAAACAGCCAGCTTGGCTGCCTAGAGGATTTATCGGGCGCTTATTGAATTGTACTAGTAAATGAAGAAAATATTCTCTTATCTTAGTTTTATCGTCCCTGTTATTCTGATTCTAACAGTGATGGTTTATTTCGCGCCTAATGCGCCAGAACAACCCGGCAGTTCGGCCTTGCCTGAGGCTAATGATTCCGGCTCCGCCCCTGCAAGTTCCGATTACTATGGAGAGATTAATCTTCCTGCGAAGGAGGGCTTAGTTAACCCCGGATATATTCTCTACCCATCTGTCGGAGACTACCAGGTCAGAATCCTAAATCATGGAGGCCGGGTGCTGCATTCGTGGCCGGTTGATGCAATGCGGGCACGCTTGCTGCCGGAAGAGAATTGTGCGCTCTTAGTGATCCACGGATCTAAGGCGGGGCAGGAACATGCGAAATGGGGTGGGCTGAGCAACACGATCCGTAAGTATGATTGGGAGGGGAACGTTATCTGGGAGTATACCGCTGACCAGCGTATTCACCACGACATTCGGCTTACTGCGGCCCAAAACTATTTGTTCCCGGTCAAGGAAATGCTTAACGCAGATATGTTCCGACGCTACCGCGATATTCCCCGCGACATTTTTGAGATTAAGTCTGATCGGCTGATTGTTTTAAATAAAGACAAAGAGATCATTTGGGACTGGTCCGCGCATGAACATCTGCCGATGGACTCGTGTGGTCGGATGCATTGTGACAAGACTCACAACGTCTCAGGCTGGACGCATCTAAATACAGTCAGCGAGCTGCCGGAGAATAAATGGTTTGATGACGGTGACCAGCGCTTTAAGCCCGGCAATATTATGATAATGCTACGCAACTGGTGGCAGGCTCTGATTATTGACAAGGACAGCAAACAAGTAGTCTGGACGTATGGAGGTGACTATCGGGGCGGACTCAGTGGCGGCCACGAAGCTGTAATGATAGAGAAAGGCCTGCCGGGTGCTGGTAATATTCTGGTTTTTGATAATGGACGCATGAATCACAAAGGAGAGTCAATCGTGCTTGAGGTTGAACCACCTACCTCAGAAATAGTCTGGAAGTATGAGGACGGCAAAAAATTCTTCTCGCACTCTGCCGGCAGTGCTCAGCGATTAGCCAATGGCAACACTTTTATCTCGCAAGACGCTAATGGATTCCGGGCTTTTGAGGTAAGCCCCGGTAAGGAAATTGTCTGGGAACTACAGGGAGAGCTGCGAACCTCCCGGGTGCATAAATATCCGGTCGATTACTGTCCGCAGTTCGGTGGCTTCGCTGGCTCATTTGACTAGTCTTAATCTATGCAGATATCTCCAAAATTATTGTTAAAATCCGGTGTGCAAATCTTTGCACTAGTCTTGCTGGTGTTTCTGCTTGTACTGGTCGAGAAAGATATTCGACAGCACGAGGCTAAACAGGCATCTCCTCCGGAATCGCCGGAGTTAGAGAACGATCGCTTGATTCTGTACGCAGAGTCCGGCCCTGAGACGATCAAGATTATCGATCAGCAAAAGAACTTGCTCAAACAATGGCAGGGGATCGATGCTGACCGCGCAGAACTGTTATCTAACTGTAATCTCTTGGTCCTGCACGGGAGTAAGCACAATTTAGAAACTGCTCCCTGGAAGGATCTGCTCAATAGGGTCTCAGAGTATGACTGGCAGGGGAGACTTGTTTGGTCATACACCGCTGACGGCCATCTCCATCATGATTTAGTTCGTTTAGAGAATGGCAACACGCTGCTGCTTATGAAGGCGACAATACCTGGCCAGTACCAGTCTTTAATTAACGACAAACTTCGGCGGCAACAGAGTATTACAGCAGATCAGATTCTTGAGGTTAGCCCAGAAGGCAAGATCGTGTGGCAGTGGAATAGCTGGGACCATATTGATTTAAATGACTGCGGAGCACAACCGTGTCTTGGGCAGAGCGATCTTCCCCTGGACCGCCGGCAGAAGAAAGACATAAGCGACTGGACGCACATCAATACACTTAAGGTGATCCCCGAGAACAAATGGTATGATGCGGGAGATGCGCGCTTTAAACCGGGCAACCTATTAATCCTGCCGCGAAATTTCTGGCAGATTATGGTCGTCGATCGGCAGACCGGTAAGATCACATACCGTTTCCGCAGCGAACATGCTGGTGGAATGGTTCGTGGCCACGAGGTGCAGATGATTGCCAAGGGTAATCCGGGCGCCGGAAATCTTTTAGTCCTTGATAATGGCTTTGACGGGATCAGAGAGAGTTCGTTGGTGCTCGAGATTGACCCCAGCATTGGCAAAGTAGTTTGGTCATATCAGGGAAATCGCAAAAATCCATTCTATACCAGAGCCCGCGGGGCAGTTCAGAGGCTGAGTAACGGGCAAACATTTGTCTCCGATGATCTTTCTGCCCGGATGTTCACAGTTAATCCTGAAAAGAAGATTGTCTGGTCATTTCAGACAGATCAGAAGCTCATTGTCAGAGCGCAGCAGTACGCCCGTGACTATTGCCCTCGGTTAAAGATGCTCTAGCGCAAGTGTGTCGAGCGCTCAAGCTCGATATTAGCTGATATTTTGCACAGCTTTTAGCTTAACCAGGGATAACACTGGAACTTTAGGTATCTGATTTAGTTCGATGCATTCAGTATTCTTACCCAAGAAACATCTTCAGCATGCCCTTCCGGGAAGCCCCCGAAATATTGTGAGACCGTCCATTTGGGAAACCCTGATTCTCAAGTAATTTTAATTTTGGCCTGCTCGCCTATTTTAGGGCCTGCTGAAAAAGTCTTTTGTTTAATAAAGCTGAATATTTGGCACTAAATCTGACTTTTGAAGTGCAATGCTGTTATCGCATCATTAAGGTATATCTTCAGGAGGCCCTATTTTGTCCTTTCACCAGAACAAGACTCAGGAGAATCGGAGATTTTTGCGCCAGAAACTACGTTTCTGCAAAAGAGCTGCGCTCTTTTGACTTAGGGGTTACTTATTCAGCAACCCCCAAACAGGTCACCTTACGCATCCTTGGCGCGGGCCTTTGCCCGGCTATTTTTAAATTCAGAGACAGGGTACTTCGCCATGTTTAGCGCCAGTTTTTCATGAACTGACTGCTCAAGGTCGATGTTTAGGTCATGGCTGATTATCAGAAGCCAGTAGAGAATATCGGCAAGCTCATGACTAAACTTGGTTTTAGCTTTTTCACTGAGCTCGCTAAGCTCTGCGGTAGTTTGCCACTGCGTTAATTCCAGAAGCTCCGCGGCTTCTAAGTTAAGTGAAATCACCATATCCTTAAGATTATGAAACTGAGCCCAGTTACGCTCGTTCCTAAAATTTAGAACAGCATTCTGTAATTTCTCGATCTGAGATTTGTCACTCATCTAATTAGGGCTAAAAAATCTTCTATTGTTGTCTGACTTGTTACAGTAATGGTTTGACCCGCCAAGCGGCTGTATCTATCTTTCCGATCTGTGAGTAGTTGGTCGTAGAACCCGCTTAGTTGTTCATGGCTGAGGCAGTCTGACTTAAGAGAGCGCTCAATCTGCTCGATTAAAGCTTCTGTCCAGATAATTGGTCTGTCAGGAGCTGCGAGGTAATTTCGCTTCAGATCAGCTTCGGTTTTCAGATCAGCTTTGAGATATATCACCTGATACTCTGACTGCAAACGCGCTATTAGATCAGGGGCGCAATAGACCAGACTGCCACTGCTATCGTATATCGTAGGTTCTGAACCTGAGAGAGCCTGCTGCAGAGACCAGTTTTCGCTTTTCAGATAGGCGCTTCTGCGTTCAGCGTAGGGGTTGCTTGTTCCGGACGGGAACTTTTCTCCCCCGACAAGGCCTCTGCTTTTTTTCTTCGAGTCCCAGGGTACACCCAACCAATTTGCAAGCTCGGAATAGAAATTGTTCAAGTTTGAGAAAATGTCTGAAGCAATTTGTTCGTCCGCGCTGATTAGGTGGTAGTTCAGTTGTTCAGCTAATTTGGCCGACCAATAAGACTTTCCGATACCTGAGGGGCCAATTAAGCAGATTCTTTGCATTCTGCACTAAATTGTACACTCAGTGTTCAATTCTGTACATGAAATGAAAACCCTAAAGTTTTCCAGAACCTCAGCCGACCCCCTGTATACATTTAAGAATTCTTCCGGAAAATTTTTCGTTGGCATCCTTTTTGCATAGTACTTAATAGATAGTCAGGTGTTTTGGCTCTCTGGTTTTAGGTTCTCAGGAAGGTTCATGTCATTAAAAAAACAACTCGCAGTCACAGATTACAATCAAGTCACGGCTGAGCAGCAAGAAGAAATTATTAAAGCGTATATCCCGCTGGTTAAAAGGGTAGTTCACCGTCTCTCTGGCAGAATGCCTAAAGATGTTGACCTTAAAGAAATGTTAAACTCAGGTCTGATTGGCTTAGTCGACGCAATTCAGAAGTATGACCCCAGCAAAGATACTAACTTTTCTACTTACGCACAGTTTCGGATCCGCGGATCAATCCTCGATAGCTTTCGCGCCCAGGACTGGGTTCCACGCTCAGTGCGCAGGAAGGCTGCCCAAATTACTAAAGCTTACCAGATCATTGAGCAGAAGCTCGGCAGAGCCGCCAGCGACAATGAAGTAGCTGCCGAACTGGGGCTTGAACTCGAAGTTTTTCGTAAGCAGCTCACAGAGGTCAGCGGGGCGGTAATGTATAGCTTCGAGGACTACAGCTACGGTCACGGAGAAGACAGGTTCCAATCAAACAACTTTACAAACCAGCCGGATAGCCCCCTCGATAGTTTGATTAATAAAGAACGGATCGGTCTGCTGGCCAGAGCTCTTGAGCGTCTGTCTTACAAAGAGCGTCTGGTAGTCACTTTGCATTTCTATGAAGAATTAAGCCTCAGAGAAATTGGTAGCGTCTTAGAGCTGACTGAGTCAAGGATTTCACAAATTCGTACCAGAGCTTTAATTCGTCTGAAGAACTGTCTGCAGAACTTTGCAAAAGGGTATTAATTGAATGCCTTATTTTGTCTGATAAAGTTCTTTTGGCTTAGCTTCCCGGTAAATTGTCCGCAACCCTAGAGTTTTTCGGGAAGGCAGCCATTAGACGCGGCTGCGTTAGAATTGCTTAAAGCGTAGAGCGGCTGATTCTGCTAAGGGCAGAGAATCTCAAGTAGATTTTTGTTGGGAGAGACCTGACCAAATTTGAAGATTGCAGGGTTCTCACGCTAAAGGTAGAATTAAGCGGTAGTGAGGGCAGATCTTGAAAACATTATTGGACACTTTTCTGCTGACCTCGATCCGGGTCTTCCACTGACTTTTTCCCGAAATAACCAGGGATTGATCAACCAGACAACTATTATCTCGCAGGACGGCACTCCCTGCTTTGTTCTGCAGAAAATCAATACCTTTGTCCACAGTGATATTCGGGCGCTTAAAAACAACTATCGATTTCTTGCCGGACTCGCCTATCCTGAGATACCTGCCATCATTCCGACCATTGGGGGCTCAATCTACTACACAGCTCCGGAGGGGACGATCTGGTGCCTTTATCGGTATTTCTCTCCGCTCGCAATCAATCTAGTCAATCCTTCGGTTGCCAGCGTCCGCTCCGGAGCTTTGCTTTGCGGCAGATTGCAATATCGTTTTAATCAACTCGATGCTGATTTGGTTAGCCCTACTGTGCCGAATTATCAGGATCTAAATTACTATCTAAAGCAGTTTACCGCAGCACGAAATAGCGACCTGGTCGCGGCTGCCGGTCTGGAATCTATTGCTGCTCGTTTTGATAAGATGACTGAGCAGAGCGTACCGGAGCTTTCCGGGCAACGGATTATTCACGGAGATTTAAAACTAAGTAATGTTTTATTTGATAGTCACAGCAGTGAGGCTGTCGCAGTTATCGACTATGATACGCTGATGCCTGGTCATCTTTGGGTTGACTTCGGAGATTTCGCCCGTAGTGTTGCAGTAAATTTGCCGGAAGATGCGAGCAACTATCAAGAGCTGGTTATCGATCGGGACCGCTTGGCTGCCGCCTGCTATTATATCCGCACAATCAGAGATCAGCTCTCAGTAGATGAGTTGGATTCAGTCAGCTCAGGCCCAGAAAAGCTATGCGCAATGCTGGCCTTACGGTTTTTTACCGATTACCTGCTGGGAAGCAAATACTTTCAGGCTGACTATCCCGAACACAACTTGGTTCGCGCACAGAACCAGCTATGGCTCTCAGACCTTTTTGCTTTGGAGTCAGAGTTCGTTAAAGAGCAGATCTCTGCACCCGCAGATCGTTTTTTGATAGATAATCAATCTCTGACAGCGCTGCCAGCCCGATCAGCGGAACAAAGCCTGTATCCCTAGAATCCTGGCATTAATTTGCCTAACTAGGGCCTGCAGAAAAAGTCCTTCGTGTAATAAGGCGAATGCTTAGGACTAAATCTGACACCTGAAGTGCAATGATGCTAACGCATCATTAAAGCATATCTTCAGGAGTTCCTATTTTATCTTTTCACCAAAAGACTACTCAGCAAAATTGAAGATTTCTGCGCCAGAAACTACGTTTCTGCAAAAGAGCCGAGCTCTTTTGACTTAAGCCTTACTTATTCAGCAACCCCTAAATATCGCCAAACCCTTTGCTGCACATGTCAACTGAGATTATTTCAGAACAGAATGCCGACATCGGAAGAGACCGCATCACAGAGCAAGCACTGTAGTCGGTCTTACCTGATAAATGCCTCTGTCAGAACTCTAAGCAAAAGCCGTCAGAGGTAAGCAAAAATCTAGTTTCTACCGTTTGAGCAGACAGAGGTAGTCGCAAGGGGGCTTGATTATCTGATGCCTATCTTCTGCCTGTTTGGAGGGACTTCTGTCAACCTCTGGAGGTACCTGAGCGAGCAACAGTTACTTGTAAAAAAGGGCTGCTTTAGTATGATTTATTTATTCTTCAGTTGTCTTAATTAGCTTCCCTATGTTTTTAAATAAGTTTGAACACGTTTGCATCGAGGGTTATGCCTTCAACAAGCCTGAACAACTAATCACCACCGATCAGATTGAGGAGCGACTCGCTGACGTATACAAAAAGTTCAAAGTCCCTTTCGGAACATTAAACAGGCTAAGCGGGATCAACTCACGCGGTTTTTTCCCACAAGGCACTCCTCCCAGCGAGATTGCCACTGAGGCGGCCAAGAGGGCGATTGCCATGTCTGATTTTGATACAGACCTGATAGGGGCGGTATTTAATTGCTCAGTGACCCGTGACTATTTTGAGCCGGCAACCTCAATTCTTGTCCATAAGAACATCGGGCTTAAAGAAGAGGTAATGGCGCTTGATATTACTAATGCCTGCATAGGTTTTTCTAACGGAATGATTCTTGCTGCCAGCTTGATTGAGACTGGTGTGATTAAAGCTGCTCTTGTGACCTCGGGTGAGAACATGGCGCCGATTACTGATACAACTTTTGCTAAGATTGAAAGTCCTGAATTCGCAAAAACTACCCGTGCTGAATTTGCAAAAATGCTGCCTACCTTTACACTTGGGTCTGGTGCCGTTGCAATGGTGCTTTGCCACGAGGATTATGCCAGCGGCAATCACCGCCTGACTACTTCGCATTCCCGCTCTGCCAGTCAGCACGCAGACCTCTGCGTTGGCAACGGCGACTTCTGTTTTATGCAGCTCGATGGCCTTGACCCACTGATGGAAACTGACTCCAAGCGTTTGATTGCAGCCGCAGCTAAACTAGGAGCCCGTGCCTGGCCGGAGTTCCGCAAACTCTCCGGCTGGAAGAGTGAGCAGATTGATCACATTGTCTGTCACCAGGTCGGCAAGCAGGTAAACGAGCAGTTCTACAACAGTCAGGGATTACCTCATGACCGCGAGCACGTTATTTACCCTGAGTACGGCAATCTGGTCTCTGCTGCAATGCCGGGCGCCTTTATTAACGCAGCCGAGAATAATAAATTCATGACCGGTGATAAGATTTTGCTGACGGCTTACGGCAGCGGTTTAAACACTGTGTTTACCGGCGTGGTCTGGTAGGCCGCCAGAGTCTCTGCAATCTTCGATAGCCATGTCCGAATTAAAAGACCAAATCACCAGCGAGCTCACAGCTGCGGAACAAGCAGTTTTGGCCCGGGAATATCCCTTTGCCACCAAGGAACTGGTGCTTAGCGACTCCTCAAAAATTAATTATATCGACGAGGGCAATGAAGACGGCCGGGATACGCTGTTAATGATCCACGGCAACCCTACCTGGTCATTTTATTACCGTAACCTTGTCAAATCCTTCCGTGAAACTCACCGCGTTATTGTCCCGGACCTGGTCGGAATGGGATTTTCCAGCCGACAGGAGAGAGCGTTCTCTGCGACCGAGCGGGTTGAACATCTACAAGAGTTTATCGACAAATTAAGCCTGAAACATTTTAGTCTCGTGATGCATGACTGGGGTGGGTCGCTGGGAGCTGCGCTAGCAGTTGATAATCTTGACCGGGTAAACAAATTAGTTTTTCTTAACACCACTCTGACGATTACAGAGTGTTTGCCGCGAATCATCAGAAATGCTGCATCACCGCTGATCGGCAAATTTCTGACCCAGCGGTCCAGACATTTTCTTAATTTGACCACCACTTTGGGAGCGGCTAAGAAACTCAACAAAACTGTCAAAAAGTGTTTCTATTTGCCGTATAAGACCAAAGCACGCAGACAAGCTATCTGGGATTTTGTAGCCGATATCCCTTTTGACAGCAGACATCGGAGTTACAATAGCATGATGGAGCTAGCTAATAAGATTCCGACTCTACAAGGCAAGCCTGTCCAAATTATCTGGGGCTTAAAGGATCCTTGTTTTCATCGTGAGATGCTCAATAATGTTGCAGCCCTTTTCCCGCAGGCTGATGTTCTGGAACTACCGGAGGCGTCTCACCTGGTTTTAGAAGATGAGCCTGAGAAGGTGCAAAAACAGATCAGATCTTTTCTGGAGACGCAGACAGACCAGCAACTTCAATCTTCGGTAAACACCGAGGCCGCGGCGCCGCTTAGTAACAAGAACCCTTTGCTTGAAGGGTTATTACAAATCAGTGAACTCTATCCCTACAGCTCGGCGGTGATCGAGCCAAACTTTCTGACAGGAGAACTAAAATACTCATTAATAAATTACCGTGATTTTAAAAAGAAGCTCTATCAGTATGCTAACGGGCTTAACAGACTAGGCCTGGAGAAGGATGATAAGGTCGTTTTTCTGGTAAAACCCGGGATAGATTTCTTAGCACTTTCCTACGCGGTAATGTGGCTGGGCGCCGTTCCTGTTTTTCTTGATCCGGGAATGGGCAAAGATAAGCTGCTCGACTGTATTAAAGCAGTCAAACCGAAGGCATTTTTTGGCACCCATAAGGCACAGCTACTAAGACTATTTAAGAAACAGGCGTTTGAATCAGTTGATTTCTCGATTACGGTTGGTAGTTTTGCAATACCAGGTAGTCATTCAATTAAATTTTTGCAGCGCTTTACCGACCGCTTTCTTAAGCCTGCCCAAAACCCGGGCGATATCGCATTAATTGCTTATACCTCAGGAGCAACCGGCGCGCCCAAGGGCGTGACCTTTGACTACCGGATGCTGGCAGCTCAGAAACTAATTTTTTCCGAGCAATTTGGTCTTCAGGCTAATAAAAAAGATTTGCCGTTGCTGCCGATTTTTTCTCTTTATAATTTGTCGATTGGAGTTTGCAGTGTTTTTGCGCCAATTAACCCCGCTAAACCGCTCAGTTTAGATCCCAGAAAGATTATTCAAATCATAAATAATCTTAACGTTACCTATTCTTTTGGATCGCCAACGCTGTGGAAGAAAATTGCAGAGTATAGTCTCAGAAGTCACCAACGGATCAACTCCCTTGAGAAAATTTTTATGGCTGGAGCTCCGGTGCCTGCTGAGACAATCACACTTTTAAAAAATATATCAGAAGATACCACAGTCTACACGCCATACGGCGCAACAGAATGTTTACCGGTCACTTTAATTTCGGGTGATGAGATTTTAAGTTCAAGTCCGGAGAAAGCTACCGGAGGTGAACAGGGTACTTTTGTCGGGGCGGCAATTAATGGGGTGAACCTTTTATTAATTGATCAGCATGCCGGCAACACGTTAACTAAGGCTGACCTGCAGCCGTTAGAGAGCTACGTGATCGGTGAATTGTTAGTACAGGGCGACAATATAAGTCCGGCTTATTTTCAGGCGCCTGAACAGAACCAACAGAACAAGATAGAAGATGGTGACCGATTCTGGCACCGAATTGGTGACCTCGGATATTTAGATGATTCCGGCAAACTATACTTTTGTGGTCGGAAGGTGCACTCCTTCTCATCCGGGGATTTGACCTATTATAGCGTGCCGACGGAGAAAGTTTTTAACCAGCATAGTGCTGTCAGCCGCTCAGCTTTAGTGAAGCTCAATAGCGGGCAACCCGCTGTAGTAATTGAAGCGACGCCTGAAATTATCGACAACTCTGCAGCCCAGCAGATACTGGCTGATGAGTTATTTGCTCTTGCTGCTGCCGGAGATAGTCCGCTGCCGGCTGCAAAATCAATTGAGCGAATTTATTTTAAAGCTGAATTCCCGGTAGACGGCCGGCACAACGCTAAAATATTTCGCGATCAGCTCGGTCTTTGGGCAAGCGAGCAGCCACAGAAGGAATACAATAGGGTAGAGACGTGATTCCGGGCTTGGGTAAAGAAAAGGTAATCATTACAGGTGGAGGTGGCTTTGTAGGCAGAGTTCTCTGTTACGAACTCGCTGACGCCGGGGCCGAGGTAATCTCTGTTAGCCGCGGCTCCTACCCTGAGTTAGAGGCCTACTCGCCGAATATTACCGCAATCTCTGCCGATGTTAACGACAGCTTTGAGCAATATCTAGATTTGATGCAGGGCAGCACGGCAATTATTCATACTGCAGCATATGTGCGGATGTGGGGAGCTTATCAGGATTTCTACCGCACAAATGTTAATGGCACAAAGAATATGCTGCGGCTGGCGGAAAAGCTTTCGATCCCTAAATTTATTTACACCAGTTCGCCCAGCGTCATCACCGACGGCAAAAACCTGCGCGGAATTAATGAGACCTACTCCTACCCTAAAAGCTATCTGGCTAGTTATCCGCAAACTAAAGCAGAGGCCGAGCAGATTGTCTTGGCAGCAAACTCAGACGCTCTGAGAACTCTGGCTCTGAGACCGCATCTGATCTGGGGCCCGGGCGACACTCATTTTGTGCCAACGATTGTAGAGCGGGCCCGCCAAAATAAACTGGTTCAGGTTGGTGATGGTGAAAACCTTGTCGACCTCTGTTTTATCAGCGACTGTGTGCGGGCTCACCTCTGTGCCCTACAAGCGCTCGATACTAATGCCCGAGCGGCCGGCAAACCTTATTTTATTAGTCAGGGCGAGCCTGTAAAGCTTTGGTCGTGGATCTCAGAGGTCTTAGAGCGACACAATCTGCCTGCACCAGCCAGAAAGATTGCGGCGCTGCCAGCTTATGCGCTTGCGACAGCCCTGGAGTTCGCTTTTAAGTACGTTCCGGGTATCAGTGCTGAGCCGCCATTGACCAGATTTTTGGTCAAAGAGATGTCAACCGATCACTACTTTGACCTGAGCCGGGCAAGGCAGGAGCTAGGTTTTGTTCCTCAGTACTCAATTGATGAGGCGATGGAACTAACGTTTAACTGATCTTCTTGTGGTCGGGGAGCATCCGAGCCGCCGCAGAGGCAGCTCTTTTATTGGACGAGCTCGAAGCATCACGGGATTTTTCGTGGGATCAGCAGAAGTAAATGGTGTTTTTTCGACTCGCTGGCCTCAGTAAAGTCTGCGGAATAGTTCAAGCTTCTACATAGGGTATTCACCCGGTATTCCGTTAAATGCATATCCGCAGGCTTCCTGATGAACTGCTTAAACTTTTAATTAGGGCCTGCTGAAAAAGTCATTTGTGTAATAATGCTCGATGTTTAAGACTAAATTTGATACCTGAAGTGCAAGGGTTTTAGCCAAAAATGGCTAAAACCCTTGCACTTCACAAACCCAATTAATTGCAATGCTGCTATCGCATCATTAAAGCCTATCTTCAGGAGGCCCTAAATTTGTCTTCTCCCCAGAAAAATACTCAGGAAAATCAAAGATTTTTGCGCCAGAAACTACGTTTCTGCAAAAGAGCAGCGCTCTTTTAAACTAGGGACTACTTATTCAGCAACCCATAATTATGAAGCGTCCTTGGACTTTTGTTCAGACCTGAGATGTACTGATGCTATGTCATAGCCGTTAAAAACAATTATAAGATTGACAGCCCCAGATATCGAGCAGAACTAAGAATAGATACGTCAGGCCGGCTGAAAAGTAATTCGTGTATTAATACAACGTAGTTAGGAGTTGCTGACTAAGTAATCCCTAACTACTAAATTTTAAGATTGAAACTACAAACCCCAAAGAGAAGGTTTACGTCTTCAATCTGGCGGAGGCTTATACCGCGAAAACTGAGCATCTGTCCGGACTATGGTGGCTTTTTTTGGCTAGCCTATTTAAACTCGGTCTATTAATTTTTAACCGCGGCCGAATTAAGAGGTTCACGGCGAATAAATATAGTCTGAATATGAGTCGCATAATTGTCCTAGAATTACTGGTTGCCGTGCTGCCGTTTCTAGTCGGACCGCTGCTCTACGAAATCTTCCGGCGTAGTAAGAAGACTCTCGACTTCTTTGATAGCCTGATCTTTATGATCGTCCTGGTCTTCTCAACGATTGCAATTACTCATCTGGCTAAAGAAAACAATGACTTTCTGATTTTTGGTTTTGCTGTCTTCGGAATATTTTTGCCGGGGCTATTGGAGAAATCGTTTAAGCAATTCCATCATCTGATTCACAAAGTTCTAATAATCGGCGGCTTTGTAGGGCTGTTTATCCACGTGTTCCTGGAGAGTCTTCTGGTACCATTGAGTGCTGAGGCCGGGAACTCTGCTCTACTTATTAATATCGGCAGCCATCGTCTGCTGGTGGGTTTAGTTTGTTGGTCTGTTCTTTTACAGCTCAATAACTATTTTTTATCGACACTTTTGTTATTGATTTTGCCAACTGTCGCTGTGATTGGTCTGTTTCTGGGTATCAATCCAGAGAACCTCAGCTCAACTCAGATCAATTATTTGCAAGCCGTGCTCCTGGGCTCGGTTCTCCATATCGCTTTTTATAGTCATGGTCACGGTCGGGTAGGTAACGCCGAATCGTGCTGCAACCATGCTCACAACGCAGGTAAATCTTCTGCGGACAGTGGTAAGTCTTTTCTAAACTACGCTGGATTAGGAGCGCTGGTCGGACTGGGACTTTCCTATTTCTTTATGGCAGCTGATACAGAAGTTGGCCAACCCTTACTCAAATCTTTTAACGGTCTTTTCCTAATCAGCGCACCTGCTGTCTTTTTAGCTTTCGTGCTCTCCGGTCTACTCAAAGCCTTTCTTCCTTCTGGCTTTATCAGCTGGCTTAATCGCGGCAAGCAATCACTGCAGGCTATCAAAGGAATGCTTTTTGGCCTCCCACTACCAATCTGTAGCTGCGGGGTGTTGCCGCTTTATAAGACCCTGACGGAGAAGGGGATCGCCCCTGCTGCAGGGATTGCGCTGCTAGTGGCAACGCCTGAGATTGGGCTCGATGCAATTCTGATTTCGCTGCCTTTTCTTGGCGCGGAGCTGACACTAATAAGGCTGGCTGCTGCTGCAATCGTTGCTTTTGTTTTGGCTGTTGCTCTTGCAAAATTGAGCCGTCGCCTGGGTCTTAAAGTTTATCCTCTAGAAGTAGAGACTGCGCACACGCAAACGCAAAGCCGTACTCAGCAATTAAATCAGGGAATGAAATACAGCTATTTTAAGCTTGGAGCTGACCTGGCACCTTGGTTAATAGTCGGTATCTTAGTTGCAGCAATGATTGAAGCTAACAGCGCTACCTTGCTAATCCAGCAGCAAAACCTCTGGCTTGACGTGGTGCTTGCCAGCCTTGTAGGAGTCTTTGTTTACGTTTGCGCCAGCGGCGCCACTCCGTTAGTGGCGGCCCTAATAGCAGTAGGGGTTAGTCCCGGCGCAGCCGTTGCTTTTCTCCTCTCAGGCCCGGCCACCAACGTCAGCACCTACGGAATACTGGCAAAACTACACAGCAGGAAATTTGCCCTTAGCTTTATTTTCTCTGTTATGGTGCTGGCAATAATTATTGGCTTGACGGTAAATCAACTATTTAGCCTTGAGAGTCTGAACATCCCCTCACTCGCCAGCGGCCATGAGCACCTGGGCTGGGTCAACTACGTCTCAGCTTTTTTTGTAGCCTTGCATTTCATGCATTTGCTGTACAGAGGCGGGTCAAGGAACTTTTTTAAAAAGTTGTAGCCCGTTTTTGTCTTTCAATTGAAAACTCGCGCACGCCTGCCACTCAGAGTAAAATTTCTGGTACCTGCGATAAATATAGGTAAGCATGGCGAGACGAAGACCATTCTTTGACGACTTAAGTCATTTTAATTAGACCTGAAACGAGGACGACTTGATGCTGCCTGCCGACCCTCTGATTAGTATGCTTTCTAGCAGCTCTACCATGCGCTGACCCGATCTTTTCTGGAGTTACATTAGCGGCCCTGTTGCTGCCTAAGGAAAGCGGGTCGGTTCACTCTATCTACTACGGCAACGTTTTTGGTCCTTTTTTTCGTTTCATCAGATAATTGGGATTCGACTCTGAGAAAGGAGGCAATTAATTGTCATAGTCTTTGAAAGTATTGCAATTGGATCTGCAATGGCTTCGGATTGAAGCCATAATTTTTAAGTTTTGAAATGTTTTAAGGCGATTATTTTAAGAAAAAAGTTTAATTTGTAATAAAAGTTCTTTCAGAAATCATCTCCAAGTTATAGAGCAGCGATCGGTTATCCATTTACTCTTAAGGGAAACCCTTTGAAACTAACCGTCTCCTCTATATTTATCGGTAAAAGGTATACATTCTTTTTGTTTTGTCTAAAGTTATCGAAAAAGTAGTCGAAACTTAATATTATGAAAGGATTTACCCTAGTAGAGCTTTTAGTCTCCATAGCAATCGTTGGTATCCTTACTTCACTAGGCCTCGCTCACTTGGAGGTATACAGAAGACAGGCCAATGACATTTTGGCGATAAGTCAGGTTCAAAATCTTATTAATGCTAGCGAAGCAAGAATTATTGATACAGCTGGCCAGTCCGGCTACCTGGCTTTCACCGTGTCTCCTAACGGCACTGATCTGTTAAACGCTTGGGAACTCTTGCCCGGATTTGTTCATTACGAGGGAGTAGGCTTCTATATGGATTTTGACAAGGATTACGCACGGATCTGGGCTGCACATTGCAAAGGCACGATTGTCAAAGACGACGGAAGCGATCTCTACGGTGACACCACTAAAATCTTTTTCTACCGTTCTGATGATACCGGGAAAATTATCACAACAAGAAATTCATTTTTTAGCTTATCGCCGAACGGGGGAGATTGTAATTCTGACCAGATTGTTGGTTAGCCAAAATTGCAACCCGGGGGCCGATAAATAAGTCCCACTAAAAAGTTCTTTGGTATAATAATGCTAGATGCTTTGAATTTAATATGGCACCTGAATTGCAATGACGCTAACGCATCACTGTAATTATTACCCCATCGGGCTAGATGAAGGGCCAAGAGTCTAAAGTACTCAAGTCGAAAACCGTTGCATTCAAGTCTGGATACTAATCCCTAAAATTAGATCTTCTTACATAAGGCATTTTCTCAGTAAGTCCATATCAATCTCGCAATTTTGCCGTTACGTCAGTCTTCTGAAGCAAAACAGATCTCTTAGTCGGGTAAAATAAGCCTGATGGAACGCGCCTAGTATAGGTACTAGCGCATTTTACGAAGCTGACTAATTATTGCCTAAGATCCCAAGAATTATGCTTCAATTTGTTTGGCTTTTAGTTTTAAGACTTAGAGACTCTGGAGGAGACAATGCGAGTCGCTGTCTGACGGGTTAGTATTATAAGATGAGCCACATGATTGTCTTTGGTAATGAATCCTCAGGACTCAGAAGCAGTATCATTTACTCTTCCCGTCCGATTGGTTCAAATACATTGGACTGCGGATAAATACGAGAGGCATCAGTCCGCATCATCTCAAACTGACTTAAGTGCTATCCCTGTTTAAGCGCAAGCTCTAGAACTTCTGCAACTTGTAGCTCTTCTTCTTAATTGCCTCGACACTCTGCCCAGGCGAGACATACCGCAAGTAAGACTCCTGACAGAAGGGGGAGAATTTTCCGTGCAAATTACAGATAGCTGCGGGAAATACCGGATTAAACTTAAGACCTTCGAGTACCCACTCAAAACACTCTGGTGTCAGCATGCGAATTCGCCAGTGCTTCATCGGGGTAAAGTTGTAATCAACTTTTTTCGAGCCTTTCTCAAAGGGGTCCCGACGATTAGCGTTAGCTTGTTCTTCTGCCGCTTTAGCTTCTTTCTGAATGTTCTGTCCCTGGCTGCCAACTGTATTGCCGTAGCGACTAGGGTCGTGCAGTAGCTTATAAACGTCTTGGTAGAGCTGGTCATTATTGTACCTCTGCTGCTGAACCAAATTCTTTCCAAGCATAAAATCATCTGGCTTCTGCGATGCATAGATGACGTGGTCGCTAAAACAGCTCCCGTTAATATTGGCAGCCAGCACTACCTCTAAATCCCGGATGTCAAACTTAGCCGGATTGCGGCGATATAACGATAAGAGATTTTGATAGATTGTTAACAACTCACTTTGGTCATATGAAAATTGTTGAGCACGTGCGGCGTTAATTTTATCCTCAAGCTGAGTAATACGCGTCTGGGATTCAATACTGTCCTGATACTCAGTAATATACTGCCCTTGGAAAGCCTCTGAGCAAGTCTCCGTTGCAAAGCCGGTGCTAAAACATTTAAGGAACAAGTGGTCTGGGGCATATTTCTCAAGCTTGCCCAAAACAAAATTACAATTTTTACTCCGCTTCGGCGAGAACCTGGGTTCTTCGAACCGGGGATCTACTGAGCCGGAAAAACAAATGATTTTTGTATATTCCTCGTAGAGGCGCGCAAAACTAAGCCATGCAAAATCGCTAGGCTGAGAATAGCTCCGCTCCAGATCGACCCGCTCAAACTCGAGATAATCAAAAATCTTCTTCTGATACTTACTGAGATCTGATACTGAGATCTGATAAAAATCAGCATTAAAATGTTCTGCTGAACAACTGTAGAAGGGCAGGCAGACCAACAGCAATACTGTGCAAATAAACTTTGGCATAATTCTGGCTAAAACTGTGATATTCCTTATTATAGCAGCCGAGGACTATTTAACCACTATTAATTGTTGCTATACATTACAAGGATCGTCAGCTACCTGTTTGGCAGGTTTGCCCAGACAGAGTTTCCGACACCACTGCAAACTCTGATTAACGCTGTTTACACCCGGCTGTTCAACATAGATTACAGTGAAGCGGTAGTCCCTGCAAAAGGGTTTAGATCTCTTGCGCTGTTGTTTACCCGCAGTCTAAAACACGGTACCAGACAAATTTGTCAGGAGACTGACGCCTTAATCTCGCCGGTCGACGGCACCCTCCGGCAAACTGCTTATTTAAAGCAGTCCTCTGTTTTTCTGATCAAGGGACAAAACTATTCAATTAGCGATCTATGTGCTGGTCGGGAGGAGTTTTTATTTTCAGATAGTTCTGAGCAGGTTAGCCCGGGGAGCGGACTCCTTGATGGAACTGCGTATAATCTTTATCTCTCGCCTCAGGACTATCACCATATTCATGCGCCGGTATCTGGCGTTATCACAAAAGTAGTTAGTATTCCCGGCTGCCTGCTTCCGGTTAATGACTTCACATTTAACAATTTCTCGCAATTATTCTGCCGGAACGAGAGAGTTATCATAAAAATTGATACCGAAAGTCAGCGGACAGTAATACTTGCCTTGGTCGGGGCACTTAACGTTGGCAGTATTAGTTTGGATTTTCTTAAGTTGCGGACCAACCTCAATCCCTTTGCCAATCAGATACAAACCTATACCTGCAAGCACACCTGCGAGGCCGGAAGTAGACTGGCTACTTTTAACCTTGGTTCGAGCGTTTTGATGATTGACTCAGTAGAGTCAGCACTAGATACTTTCCCCGAGCCGGTTAAAGTAAAGTACGGACAGAAATTAAGGTAAACTTATGAATAAAATTGTTAACTTCAGCGCTGGTCCGGCAATGATGCTCCCGTCTGTCGTAGAGCAAATTAAAGCCGATCTTCCGGACTACGAAGACTGCGGCTACTCGATAATGGAGCACAGTCACCGCAGCAGTCGATTTGCAGACATTGTCAACGAGTCAGAGGAAAACTTCCTCAAACTCGCCGGTCTAAAAAGTGCTGACTATCAGGTGCTGTTTATGTCAGGCGGCGCAAGCATGCAGTATGCACTACTGCCTGAGAACTTTGCGCTTTGTCAGGATGCTCCGGTTTCGTATCTCGACTCTGGCAGTTGGTCCGGCAAAGCGATTACTGAGGCTGAGCGTGTAGTCGGGACAGAGCAGGTTTTCAGGATTCCCTCTACAGAGGAGAATTTGGCTGTTGAGCTTTCTGCGGATCAGGCCTACCTACATATAGTCACCAATGAGACCATCTCTGGCTACCAGTATCACGAAGACCTGCGCAGTAGTGCGCCGTTAGTAGCTGATATGTCCTCTGATATCTTCAGTGTACAACGTGACTACTCTACGTATGCCGGTTTTTATGCCGGGGCTCAGAAAAATCTTGGTTTAGCCGGTATTACTTTGGTCTGCCTGCGTAAAGACTTTCTTGAGCAGGCAGCAGATGATCTACCGCTGATGTTTTCTTACAAAAACTTTGCTAAGTCCGGCTCACTATATAACACCCCGCCTTGTTTTAATTGGTATGCGCTTAACCTAACACTCCGGGAATATCTGCGGATCGGCCTCAAAGAAATCATCGACCGTAATCGGCGAAAGGCCGGTTTGCTCTATAAAAGAATTGATTCTTCAGATTTTTACACCAGTAAAATTCCAGTTCTCAGGCGTTCTGTCACTAACGTCACATTTAATCTAAGCAATGCTGACTTAGAAGAGAAATTTATCGAGGAGGCCGCCGGCCAGGGCTTAGTAAATCTTAAAGGACATCGTTCCACAGGGGGGGTGAGAGCCAGTATTTATAACGCGATGCCTGAGGAATCAGTAACCAAATTAGTAAAGTTTATGGATCAATTTGCAGATGAAAATTAGTGTTTTTAACAAAATAGCTGAGAACGGACTTAAGCTTCTAAGTGATTATGAGCTGGACAGTAAAAATAAGAGCAAAAAAATCGAGGCCGATGCTGTGGTGCTCCGCTCAGAGCAGTTAGGAGCCTATCAGGTCACTGAAAGCTTGCTGGCTGTGGCCAGAGCAGGGGCAGGCACCAACAATATTCCAGTCGCCGATTACACTGAGCGGGGGATCGTTGTTTTTAACACCCCAGGAGCCAACGCTAATGCTGTTAAAGAGCTGGTTATTAGTGCCATGTTGCTCTCCGCCCGGAATATTGTACCGGCTGCAAATTATGCCGCAGATCTCAGCGGGACGGACCAGTCACTAAATGAGCAGGCTGAGGCCAACAAAAAACAATTTGCCGGGTTTGAAATTAAGGGCAGGACGCTTT
Source organism: Prasiola linearis (assembly GCA_032356305.1). Classification (NCBI taxonomy): domain Eukaryota; kingdom Viridiplantae; phylum Chlorophyta; class Trebouxiophyceae; order Prasiolales; family Prasiolaceae; genus Prasiola; species Prasiola linearis. The sequence continues at coordinate 66,325 of JAULKR010184104.1, forward strand.
GCGTTGTCGGTCTGGGGGCAATCGGTGTCTTAGTTGCCAACGCAGCGATCTCTCTTGGACTAAAGGTTGTTGGCTACGATCCGGCAGTTTCAGTCGAGAATGCCTGGCAGCTCTCACCCTTCGTGAAGAAAGCGGAATCTATCGAGCAGGCTGTTGAACAAGCAGACTTTATCAGCCTGCACGTCCCACTAATTACGGCGACTGAGCATCTTGTTAATTCGGAACTGCTTAAAAGTTTTAGTCGACCACTGACGCTGCTTAACTTTTCGCGCGCCGGCATTGTTGATCCTCAAGCTGTTCTGGATGGCTTAAGCTCCGGAGTACTCAAGCATTACATCTCTGATTTTCCTGTTGAGGTTCTACAGGGGCAGACTGGTGTTCTGACGCTGCCGCACATCGGAGCCAGCACGGCGGAAGCTGAACAAAATTGTGCGGAGATGGCATGTCGACAGTTAAAAAATTTTCTGGAATCCGGGGTGATTGTTAATTCTGTTAATTTCCCGACCATCCTGGAACCTAAAAAGGCTGAGACTAAACGGATTATTATCTTTAACCAGAATATCCCAAATGTTTTAGCTAAAATCTCAAAATGTCTTGGTAATCATCAGCTTAATATTGATAATTTAATTAATAAATCCAGAGGTGACCACGCTGTAACGATTGTTGATGTCAGTGAGGTTTCTGACGATCTGCTCAGTAAGCTATTTGTTGAGCTGCGGGCCCTGCCTGAAATTCTTAAAGTGAGAGTCATCTAAAATGAATAATGATTTCTATTCTGAGTTGCTGATTGAGTATAGCCAAGAGCAAAGCTACCGTGGCGAGATTGACAACCCATCCTTCTCAGCAGAGTTGCTTAATCCTCTTTGTGGCGACAAGATAAAGCTTGAAGGAAAAGTAGAAGGAGAGATCCTGACGCAATTGCTGTTTAGTGGGCAGGGCTGTGCCATTAGCCAGGCTTCTGCTGCAATTCTTTGCGTAGAACTAAAAGGAAAGACAGTAGAGGAGGCTCGGCAGGCGCAAGAACAGTTCTCGGCAATGATCCTCACTCAGACTGCTCTACCGGATGATGCTCTCGGAGATGCTAAGATTCTAGCTGGCGTAGGTAAGCTACCGGGCAGACACCGCTGTGCCTTGCTTGCCTGGGAGAATTTAAAAACCGGCCTGGCAAACAGATAGTTCAACTAGTCACAAAGCTTGTAAAAATCCTAGGGGATTAACTACGGCCTGCTGAAAAAATTAATTAGGGTTTGCTGAATAAGTAACCCCTAATTCAAAAGAGCTCGGCTCTTTTACAGAAACGAAGTTTCTGGCGCAAAAATCTCCGATTTTCCTGAGTCTTCTTCTGGTGAAAAGACAAAACTAGGGCCTCCTGAAGATATGCTTTAATGACGCGCTAGCAGCATTGCAATCAATCGGGTTTGTGAAGTGCAAGGGTTTTGGCCATTTTTGGCTAAAACCCTTGCACTTCAGGAATCAGATTTAGTCCCAAATATTTGGCTTTATTACATAAGAGACTTTTTCAGCAGGCCCTACTTATTCAGAACCCCCTAGATACTCTGGCCCGATTTTTCTTGAGGCAAGGCAACGGAGCGCCAGACAATCTGCGCTAATTGCTCCGAAATCTCTTCAGGCATCAGTTTACTATAGCCGTCGAGCCAGTCGCGGATAAAGCTCAGCGGAATGCCAAAAATAATTGACCACAGAACCTCTGTTTGGAAAGGTGCTAACTTTTCTTCGCGAATTCCTGTCTTAATTGTCTTGGCAACCAGTTTGCCCAGCGGATCAAACCCAATCTGAGTCGGATGGCTGAGCATGCCGCTGAGGAATTCATTGTGTCGGCAGAGCCAGAGATAGCTCGACAGGCTCTTGTTAACTTGCGAGAAAGAAAGCAGACCCCTGACCAAACCTTTGATCACATCCTCAGGTTCTGTTTGATCTGCAACAGACTGATAAAGTGAAGAGCGAATTGCTGAGAGACACTCTGTGTAGAGAGCGTTAGCAACCTCCTCTTTGTTCTTAAAGCTATGGTAGATCGAGCCTACGCTACATTTAGATTCGCGGCTTAAATCAGGGACATTGGTGTTAAAATAGCCTTGCTCAACAAACAGCTTGAGAGCAGCAGCAAGAATTCTTTGGCGTGGGCTGAAAGTGGCGAAAAGCTCAGCATTTTTTTGAAGGTTACTGCTGTTCATTTGGTTTTATAGACTACGTCAAATAGTGAAAATTTTCCAGATCAAACTTAAAGGCTCTAAAACTATGATGTTAAACCCAGTCCCGGGGGTTTTTTAATATTTCGATGATCTTAGCTTCTGGGGTCCCCGGAGCGTAGTGACTTTGGTAGTTCCAGTGCACAGCTGGCGGCATTGACATCAGAATAGACTCGGTTCTGCCGCCAGTCTCAAGACCAAACTTAGTGCCGCGGTCGGTCAGAAGGTTAAATTCGACGTATCGTCCGCGACGCTCAAGCTGAAAAGCCTTTTGCTCTGGCGTAAACGGGGTCTGCGCATTATTTCTGACAATCGGTAAGTATGCCGAACTAAAACTTTTGCCAACAGCCTGCATAAATGAGAAGTAATGCTTTAACTGCTCTGCTGCCGGGCTGCCGTCGCGTCCCAGGTAATCAAAAAAGATTCCGCCAATTCCGCGCGCCTCAGCGCGATGTGGCAGATAGAAATATTGGTCGCATCGTTCCTTGAAATCCGGGTAATACTGGGGGTCAAAGCGGTCACAGACACTTTTGTAAGTTTGGTGAAAATGAATAATATCGCTCTCTGCCAGATAGAAAGGCGTCAGATCTGCACCACCACCAAACCAGATTTTATCTGCTACCTGTAGAACTCTGACATTTGCGTGGGTAGTGGGGACTAAGGGAGAGAAGGGATGAATTACCAGGGAAACGCCGGCTGCAGAGAATGGCAGTTCCTCTTCTTGCCCAATTAGTGTCTTACTCATTGATGCCGGCAGGACACCTCCGACAGTAGAAAAATTGATCCCTGCCTTCTCAAAAACATCTCCGCTGGTTAGAACAGATGTAATACCGGAACCATTTTGGATAAATGCTGCCTCAGCTGGCTCTCTAGTCCACTTCTCCTGAACAAAATCACGGGTCTGTTCTAAATCAGAAAACTCATTAATTAAATCTTGTTGAAGTCGGATAAAAAACGATTCAGCTTTTATAAATAAACTGCGGTAGAACTCGTTCATAGCCAGTCTTTTAAATAATTTAAATTAATCACTAATGCTCTGGGCGCAGCAGCCCGATAGTTTTTATAAGCAGTCACAAGAGAGACTAGCCTTAAATTTTTATTAAAACTACAAATGGCGTTACGATTCAGACTAAGAGGTTTAGCAGAAACATTAATCGAGGAAGTAGATTGTCCGGGATGTGGCAGTTGTGGCTCAGATGACCAGATGTTTAATGCGACTAATACTAAGGTAACCCTTAAGGGAATTGTCGCAGTCTTACAGTGCAAAAACTGTGATGAGATCTTCGTTCCGGGCAACCAAAATTTACAGATTTCAGATAACGAATTATTAGCTGACGCGGTAATTGAAGACCATCAAAGGACTGGTGAGCCAGTCATGTTTGATTTTAAGTCAGTTGAGCATCAAGCTGAGATGCTAAATGCCACCCGAAAAGGCTTGATTCACTAGAATAACAAACAGATCCCAGTTCTAAGAGGTAGAAACGCAGGTTGTTCCTGCGCTTGAAATTGCTCTGAAATTTAATTCAAGAATTAGTTCAGAGTTTTAACGTCAATTCCCATCCTTTTAAGTGCAGTCTCAGCACCGATCTTATCGATCAAACGAATACCAGAGGCTGAAACTTTCATCCGCACTGACTTACCCAAAGAAGGGACAAAAATCCTTTTGTTCTGTAGATTGACCTTAAACAGATGCTTGGTGCGGTTTTTGGCGTGACTAACGCGGTTTCCAAATTGTCCCGACTTTCCGGTAACAGTACATTTTCTAGACATAAGCTTATAATACTAAAGGCTTATGTTTAGCAGAACTAAGGGATTATAGCAAAGATCGAGCCACCACCGTTGGCTTTGTTTAATCGTCTTCAACCCCCCGCGTGCTACTAGCTAAGATATCTGCAGCTAAATCAGAGCTGTCCTCTCGCAAGCAAGGCATTAGTCAGAAAGCCTGACAGCTATGCGCGGCAATCTCCAACTCACCAGCAGTCTTCTTATGGGCTAGCATTGATCAGCTCGCGTCGGGTTTGCAGCTATTTGCGAAGCAAAGTGGCCACAGGGTTAAAAAAAAGAGGGCCTCTGGTCAAGCTGCACTCTGCAGCAAGCCATTGCCTCATTAGGCTGGATAATTCTGCCCATAAAGAAAAAATAGGGCTACACTATGGCTGTCAGACACCATAAACTTTAATATCTGTGGTGGCGGACTACAGAGAAATTAAGACTTTAGAATTATATGAAAGAAGGTATCGCAGAACTAAAGAATAACCTCGAGCTACTGCAGGAGATCCTGACTTCTGATAGCGTCAGGTCAGCTCCGGCCTTGAACGGTTCCTCTGAGCAAATTCAGTCTTATCTGGCAATCTGTAGCAGCCAGCTTGAACTAATTCACCTCACAGAATTTTATCTGGAGAAAAATGATTACAAACAAGTTACTAAAATCCTGCTGCATATTGAATTACTGGCTGAGCAGGTAAAATCTGACGTGTTAGATCTTCTAAACCACCCCCCGGTGCTGCCTGGTGAGGCAAGTAGCCACGCTGATTTTTTCGGCGAAGAAGTTCAGCATTAGTGCAACAGGCAATGTAGGGTTTTCCTCGGAAATGACCCTTGGAGAATTCACTAAGATAGCCTTTTCTGTAATGTCCTCCGACCCTTTTCTCGCTCAGATCAGGTTTCTGCCAGTAATAGGCTTGAGCAGTAGCTAAGGGTTGTCCAATAAATAACTCCTAAGTCAAAAGAGCTCCGCTCTTTTGCAGAAACTTAATTTCTGGCGCAGGAATCTTTGAATTTTTTAAGTACTCTTTCGGTGAAAAGACAAATCAGGGCGTCCTGAAGATATGCTTTAATGATGCGTTCAGCATTACTGCAATTAATTAGGTTTGAGGTAAGGGCCAGAATTCTAGCCTCAAATGCTTAAATCCCTTGCACTTCCCGTGTCAGATTTAGTCCCGAGCATAAAGCATTCCTATATAAAAGACTTTCTCAGCAGGCACTGGTTAAGGATTTTGAGATAAAAATGGTCGAGCCTTTTGTGGCCAATCAAATCGTTCTATAATCGAGGGGTGCAGATCAAATTCAAATTCGGGAGCCTCGCCTGGACTGACGACCAGCAGTCCTGCTCGCGGAAGTCTCAGAAAGGCGTAGCGATTATTCTAGTGATCTTTGTCATCGCGCTAAGTTCGATAATGGTTGTTAATTTGACCTATTCAACTTTCTTAAACAGCCGCACAGTTGGGATGATTGAGCGTGGTCTGCAGTCTGAATATTTGCTTAAGTCGGTACTTAATCTCTCGCAAGCGCTTGTTGATAATGATATCAGTCCAAATTCTGATTCACGGACGGGAGACCTCTGGGGTCTGCTTCCGGAGCAGCTACCACTGGAATTCTTTGGCTTAAGTCAGGGTTCCTCGCAAGGTTTACAAATCCTGCTCAATATAACGCCAAAAAACTCTAAGCTTAACCTAAATGCTCTGCGCTGCGTTTCAGCGACTGCATCAAATCCTAATCTGACCGCACAGTCTTTGGAAAACCTCTTTAAGGATATTCTGGATTTTGATAATTCGCTCGACGAACCAGAGGAGTCCTGGGGCAGGTTTGCTGGTCAGACCTTTGACAGCAGTCAAACTGTTGCAAATCTGATTGACTGGCAGGACGCAGACGACCAATCCTGCAGTAATGCCCAATTCAATGGAATTGAGGGGAACTTTCCACGGGAGTCAATTTTCAATCGCCAGTTTACGTTACTCTCGCAGGCAGATAATGTGCCTGGGATGACTGCCGGAAGAATGAGTGCAGCAGCACCTTTTATCACAGTATCAAAATCAGGCGGAGTAAATATTGGTCGGATAAATCTTAATGTAGCATCTCCTGAAGTCCTCTCTGCGCTGGGGCTTAACAGCGATGAACTTAATCAGGTTACTACCGAACTGGGCGAAGGGCAGGTCTACAGCAGCATTCCGGACTTTATCACTGACCAGTCTGTGGTAAATCAGCTGACCACTAAAAGTCAGTATTTTGAAATTTATGCACAGATTAAATATGGTAACGTCCGTAGTTTCTTTATGCGCGCTGAGATCGACCGGGGTAATCAGGCTAATCCCGGAACTGTCTTCCTAGCCGAGTATTACTAATTCAATGAGACAGCAAGGGAGAGAACTTTGATGGATAAAAGTCAGAACCGATCCGACAGAGCTCTGAGCGTTTTGGTCAGCCTTTTTAATAAGTCTCCAATTAAGCAAATCAAGTGGCAGGCGTTACAGCAAGCTCTGGAATTAACGCATAAAGTAGTTGATAACTCTGAGTCGGCGGCCGTTGATTATGGTGCAGATAATGGCGTTATCTCTTACCTTTTACGCAAACACTATCCTCTATACGCTTGGCACAGCGCTGATCTGACTGCACAAACAGTTGAGTCCATCAGAAGTCTTGGTTTAGACCGGGTCACACAGATTTCAGCTGATGAGCTACCTTATTCTAATAATCAATTTGGAGTTAGTCTTGTCGTAGATCTACTTGAGCATATTGCAGACGACCAGAGTTTAATTAACGAGATCATTCGAACAACTGAACCCGGGGGCTTAATAATCTTAAATGTGCCGCATCTTGTGCCTGGATTTCTTAGGAATTTGACGCTCAGACTTGGATTCTCAGACAAGCTTCATGGGCATCTGCGGCCAGGCTACAAGCTCAACCAGCTAGATCTATTGATGGCCGGTTCCGGGGCCAAGCTTCTGGCTAGCAGAGAGTATCAGCAATTTTTCTCTGCAGCAGTGGATCTTCTGATCAGATTTCTGGTTGAAAAAAATACCGGACATCCGATTGAACCTGCAATGGGTGAGAATAAGGGGGTAATACTTACTGAAACTGAATTAGTTAAGCTGCGTAAAAAACTAAAGCTGTTTGGGATTGCTTATCCATTTCTAATGCTGCTGACAAAGCTCGACCTTATTTTAAAACTAATACCGCCATTTTTGCTTCCGACTCAGCTCAAGGCGGGCCGAATGCTGATTGCTACTTATCAGAAGCGTGAGGAGCCTGGTCAGAAGTCTGGTACCAACGCTTAGTCAGAGAATAGATAGGGCCTGCTGAAAAAGTCTTTCGAGTAATAATGCTAAATGCTTAGGACTAAATCTGACACCTGAAGGGCAAGGGTTTTAGCCTAAAATGGATAAAACCCTTGCACTTCATCCGAACCCAATTTATTGCAATGATGCTAACGCATCATTAAAGCATATCTTCAGGAGGCCCTGTTTTATATTTTCACCAAAAGAATACTCAGCGAAATCGGAGATTTTTGCGCCAGAAACTACGTTTACGCAAAAGAGCCAAGCTCCCTTGACTTCGGGGTTACTTACTCAGCAACCCCCAAGATAAACTTTCTCTAGTCACTAAACTCTCTGCAACGCGATCTGAACAGGATTGCTTTCAATCTCGGTCGCATCCTGATACTCAAAACTATCTTTAGCGTCGATCTCGGTATTGTAAGTCTGCAAGTCGGTACACAAGGTCTCCTCTGAGATATAATCATGGTGTGCCTGGATTGCAGCAGCTAGTTCCGGATCCACCAGCAAAGCAACTCTCACCCGATCTGATAGTTTAAAGTCAGCTTCTTTGCGCATTTTTTGAATGCGGTTAACCACTTCACGAGCTAAGCCTTCAGACTTCAAATCCGGACTAATTTCCAGATCGTAAAAAACAGTAACACCATCTGCAGTTTCAATTTCTAAAGCTGAGTCTTTAGCTTGCCTAATAATTTGTAAATCAGCTGTAGCTACTGTCTTGTCGTTAAAGAGAAAATCTTCGCCAGCCTCAATGGCTTTGATTTCAGATTCTCCAAGTTTCCCAAGCACTGCAGCAAGGTTTTTCATCTCTTTGCCGAACACTGGTCCAAGTTTTTTAAAGTCAGGCTTAATGCTCAGCTTTACAAGGTCCCCCTCGTTACGAGAGAACTCAACGTTTTTTACGTTAAGCTCCTCATAAAGGTCACTGGCAAAACGTTTGAGTGTCTCGGCAGCAGATTCATCCTGGGTGACAACTACAATTTTCTGCAATGGCTGCCTGGTCTTAATTTTCAGGCGGGCGCGTAGCGCACGACCAAGACTAACTGTCTGCTGGATCAGAGTCACCTGTTGCTCAAGTGCCGAATCCTGCAGCGCCGGGTTCAGAACAGGATAGTCCTGCAAATGCACGGAGATCTTCTCCTCAGATTGTAAACTACGCAAGTTTAGATAAATCGATTCCGCCATAAATGGCAGGAACGGAGCCAGAGTCTTTGAGAGCTCAAGCAAAATATAATAAAAAGTATTATAGCCAGCCTGTTTGTCCGGATTCTCATCAGCCCAGAACCGCCGCCTAGACCTGCGCAAATACCAGTTAGTCAGGTCTTCTAGAAAACTAAGTAGGCGGGGGACAACGTTGTAAATGCGATAAGCCGACATCTCAGCTTCAACTTCGGAAAGCAGAGTTTGCAAGGTCGAGATTATCCAGCGGTCCAGAAGACTTTCTGAATCTGTTAATTTAGCATCAGGCTGGTAGTTATCTGCTTGTGCGTAGTTAGTAAAGAACGAGTAGGCGTTCCAGAAAGGCAGAAAAACTTCTTTTACAGTGCTTTTAACGCCGTCTTCTTTAAAACGCAGACTCTCGCCGCGAACCAGCGGAGAGTTTACCAGATACAGCCGCAGCGCATCCCCGCCGTACTGGTCAAGGAGATAAGTTGGGTCCGGATAGTTTTGCAGACTCTTAGACATTTTTTTGCCGTCTGCTGCCAGCACCATACCGGTAACGATACAATTCTCAAATGCCGGCCTCCCGAAAATAGCAGTTGAGAGAACTGTCAGAGTGTAAAACCAACCCCGGGTCTGGTCGAGCGATTCGATAATAAAATCAGCCGGAAAACTCTGATTAAATTTTTGTTCGTTCTCAAAGGGATAGTGCTGCTGAGCATAAGGCATTGAACCAGATTCAAACCAACAATCTAGTACTTCGGGAATCCGCTCCATCTGCGCCTGTTTGCACTGCGGACACTGCCATTTGATTTCGTCAACATAGTGCTTGTGCAGATCAGTAATTGAATCCTCAGGTCTGCCTGAAGCCGCTGATAGCTCAGCAATACTACCGATGCAGGTAATATGGGCGCATGCTTTTGCCTGACAGCGCCAGATTGGCAGCGGGTTTCCCCAAAACCGATTTCGCGAAATATTCCAGTCTCTGGCTTGTCCCAGCCAGTTGCCGAAGCGACCGTCTTTAATGTGTTCCGGCACCCAGGTGATCTGCTGGTTATTAGCAGACATCTCTGCCTGTTGCTGCTCTACCTTGATATACCAGGCGGGTATTGCCTTATACATCAATGGGGTATTTGAACGCTCACAGTGCGGAAATGTATGGTCAATTATCCCTTGCGCAAATAGCAGGTCTGCATCCTTTAAAAACTGCAGAATTGCCGGCTCAGCAGCCTTGATGTTCTGACCAGCAAAATCAGTGGCCATACTGGTAAAGTTGCCCTCAGCATCGGTTGGCTCCAGCACTGGCAAATCGTGGGCCAGACCGATCCGGTGATCGTCCTCACCATGAGCGGGGGCGATATGGACAATGCCTGTGCCATCTTCTGTTGTCACAAAAGGGTCAGTTACCGTATAGAAAGCCCGCTCGCTCTCGGACTGATAATAATTAAATAGTGGCTTGTAGCGAACCTTCTCCAGCTCTGCTCCGGTGAAGCTGCGGATAACTGTGAATTTCTTGCCGGCGAGCACGCTGGCGGCCAGGTCGGCGGCAACAATGTAGTTTTGTGCGTGCTGGTCAGCAGAGCTTCCCTCAACGTTGACTAGATTGTAGAGAATCTTGGGCCCCAGGCAGAGCGCCATATTCGCCGGCAGGGTCCAGGGGGTAGTTGTCCAGGCCAAAAATGATATGCTCTGACCGGTCAGGTTATACTTCTGCAAAAAATCAGGATCATCTAGCTCAAAACTTGCTGTGGCAGTTTTGTCTCTGACCATCTGATAATTGCTGCCAGCCTCAAAGTTTGAGAGTGGCGTGCTCAGGCGCCAGCTGTAAGGCATTGCGCGGGTGCCCTCATAGATTAAACCTTTATCCCAGAGCTGCTTGAAGGCCCACCAGACTGATTCCATAAAATCAGTATCCATTGTTTTGTAATCGTTGCGGAAGTCGACCCAGCGACCGATGCGCTCAGTGGTTGTCTCCCATTGCTCGACATAGCGCAGCACCCCGGCGCGACAGGCCTCATTATAGCGATCAACGCCATATTCGAGAATATCAGTGCGACCCTTTAGACCCAGCTCCTTCTCAATAATCATCTCAATCGGCAGGCCATGCACATCCCAGCCAAAGCGGCGCTCAACGTGTTTACCGAGCATCGTCTGATAGCGCGGAATAATATCTTTTACAGTACCAACAAGCAGATGACCGTAATGGGGAAGCCCAGAGGCAAAAGGAGGGCCGTCGTAGAAGAGATACTCCGGAGCATCAGCCCGGGCAGCCAGCGACTTCTCAAAAGTGTTGTCCGCGCGCCAGAACCCGATGATCTCCTGATCAATCTGGGGTAAATTTAGCGCGGGAGAGACTGTTTTCATATACATTAAATATCAATAAGGTATTGTTTGAGCAAGCTACAGTGAAATCTGGTTACACGACCTAGCAGTGCTCAGAGACCGGGAATCTGGCTCTCTAATTTGGCCTTAGTTCTAGTCTGATTTTGGCCGGAACCGATTGCCGATAAAACTTGTCAGGAATAGCAGTGCCTGCAAACTAAATAAGAGTTAAATAATTGAACTACTATGTGGGAAACTAAAGAGAATTTTACAGATATCCATTTTGATTACTACGCTGTGCCGGACAGCGATGCCAAACTGGCCAGAGTGGTCATCGACCGGCAGGCCGTGCGGAACGCATTCCGCCCGGAGACAGTTAGTGAGATGATCTCAGCCTTTATGACCTGTTGGCAGGATAATCAGGTACGGGCAATCATTCTCACCGGAGCCGGCGACCAAGCCTTCTGTGCGGGTGGAGACCAAAAGATCCGTGGGCACCGTGGTTATCAGGACAAAGGCCAGACCTCAGAGACGCTAAACGTTCTGGAGCTGCAAAAAATTATCCGCTCAATCCCGGTACCGGTGATTGCAGCTGTTAATGGGTTTGCGATCGGCGGTGGTCATGTTCTGCATGTTGTCTGTGACTTGAGTATAGCCAGTGAGAACGCAATATTTGGACAGACTGGTCCGAAGGTCGGCTCTTTTGACGGCGGCTTGGGGGCGAGTTTCTTAGCACGCAGCGTTGGTCAAAAAAAAGCGCGGGAAATCTGGTATCTCTGCCGCCAATACTCAGCGCAAGAGGCTTTGGAGATGGGCCTGGTCAACACCGTAGTGCCTCTGGCAGAGCTCGAAGCTGAGTATACAAAGTGGGGCTCTGAAATTGCAGCTCACAGTCCGACTGCGCTTCGTCTGCTCAAATCTTCTTTTAACGCTGAACTCGATGGTCAGATTGGCATTCAGGAATTAGCTGGTAATGCTACTATGCTATTTTATCAGAGTGCTGAGGCAAAAGAGGGCAGAGATGCTTTTGTTGAGAAGCGCAAGCCTGATTTTTCTGCAGAAAACATTAAGTAGCAGAAGAGCGGCAGATGGTTATCCTGCAGGCAAAAAACTCAGAGCAACTGCGGCTGCAGATTCTAGATCTTTGCAGACGCAATCTGGATTTCTTTTTGGTAAACCCGCTCTACACTGATTCTGAGGCGGAGCTTCTGATGGCGGCGGCACGGCAAGGGCCAGAGGAAAATCCGCTCTCAGAAGAGATTGCTTTAGTTCGGCCTGCCTATTCTGCAAACCTACCGGAAGGAGGTATTCCCAATTTCATTTTGGCTCAGACTGACGCGCATCTGTATCTTGCGTCCTCCGGCACCATGGGTGTCCCGAAGATTATTCGGCTACCAATTAAATTACTCTATCAACGGGCGGCAGACTTTTGTAACAGATTTGAGTTACGTGGCTACCAAAGTCTGCATTATCTTTCTTACGCTAGTGTCGGAGGCTTTAATCAGCTGCTTAGAGACTGGTCAGCCGGCAACTCAATAGTAGACGCTGGACAGAGTTTGCTTGAGCCGGCTGCTGATGTTTATTCCGCGATGTTGCCATCGCATTTACTAGGAGTCATAAGGTCAGGACAGCTGACACCCCTGCGTAATATCAGAAAGCTTTTTATCGGTGGGGCAGGTGTGAGAGATTTGCAGGCGGCAGAGATCCAGGCAGCAATCCCGCAGGCTGAGCTAATCTATACTTATGCGCTGACAGAGGCTGGGGGCACGGTAGCTAGCAAGAGTGGGGGGCAGAGTAGTTTTACCGTATTTGAAAATTTTAGTCTGTTAGAAACCGATCATGGCTTCTCTCTTAAAATCGAGGACCTCTCACAAACTCTAGAATTAAGTGATCGTTTTACAAACTTATCTGAGCTTTGCGCGCCTCAGACATTCTCTGGTATTGTCCGCAGCCAAAGGCAGGTCAACTGTGGTGGTCAGAAGTTCAGTTTAGATGATCTGGAGAACAGTCTCAGCACTAAGCATGGCAGAGATTTTTTCTGTGTTAAGGTTGATTCCGGCAAATGGCAGGAGAGCGCTATCTGCTATTTTGTAGGTAGTGACTCTGAGATGATAGACGCTCTTGAGATCAACGCGTATCAGAGACCTGAGACCCGCAGTCTGCCTGAGATCCCAAAAACCTCAGCGGGTAAAACTGATTATCGCGCCCTGCAGTTACTGGCTGACGGCGCAAAGTGCTGAATAATCCTGAGGTTTGCCTGCATAGTTCTTCAGTAAGACAGCATGAATTTTACGAATTTGTCTAATCTCCGGACTTTCTCCGATTGCAGCCGCAGCACCAAAGGGTGCCAGCCAGACATTTTTTTGAATAATTCTTGAAACGAAACGGTGCTCTGAGAGCTTTGATAATTGCTTCTGCGGCAGAGCTCGACAAAGCCGCTTTAGATCTGCCAGCAAAACTGCATACGAGAAGCTTTGATCCTGTTTGAGCCATTGCCAGGCCAGACCCCGGGGAACCTGATAGTAGCCATCAGGTACTTGATTGCTGAGCAGAGAGAAGACAGGCTGACCGCGAGCGGAGAGAAGTTGCAACAGTTCCGCCCGCGAATGGTGTCTGATCAAATTGGCGGCTATGAGTGGATGCTCTTTTGCAATTAACTTTTTGTATTCAGGGTCGCCTAGAATCGGCAGGTGCAGAATTATCAGCTGAGAGTCAGGATAGTAGAAATGTTTGTAGTACTGCATTCCCATGCCGCCTCTGTCTGATTGAGTCAGATAAACCGCGTTTTGCGGCAAAGTTTTAAAATTGTAGCGTAGTTCAAAGTCAGTACTAAAATCAGTGCGCGCGTTTGCAGCAGAGAGGGTGGCCTGCAAATTTAGTGATAAGGGCAAAAGCAATAAAATAACAAAGATATAGCTGAAATACTGTGGCAGCGAGCGCAGAAACCGCAAGCCGGCAGTGGCTACAAATAGCAAGCTAATCAAGACAAGACCATAAAACCTTGATGTAATCGCATCGCTCATCCGCTCATAATTCGCGGTCTGTAGTTTGAAACAGAACCAACCGATAAAAGCTAATGTAAGAATCTGGCCAATCAACAGAAATCCTCGGCGTTGCTTTAGGCTCGAGTAGCAAGATAGCAGAGTAGAGAAAAGTAGCGGTATAAAATAAAGACTAATTAGACCGAGAACTACAGCGAAGTAGCTGTATGGCGCCGCCGATTCGCCTGAAGTCAAACTTAGCGTGCCATAATGCTTGCGCAGCACAGTTTCCCACCAGGGCCCGATGCTCTCTAGAGCAGGAAAAACGACACTGTCCTGCCACAAGAACAGCGTAGTATAGAGTAGTAATCCGCTCAGGCCACTTACTACCGAGAAGATAAGCAGGTGTCGCAGGCCGGCAAGACTGAAGATTAGCAGGGGCAAAATCAGGATCGCTGTTTGATGATGTGCGGCGGCAACTCCATAGCTCAGACCAAGTAAAGATAGAATCAAGACCGATGATTTTTCCCGGTAGGAAACATAGAATTTAAGGACTATTGCCAGCAGTAGATATTGCAGACCGAAAACCTCAGCATCTGTAACGGAACTAAGGGCGGGTTCAAACAGTAAAATTGAAGTGACCAGTGATAGGCTCAGCCAGAACTTCTGCGTAAGCTGCATTAAAGAGCTAAAGAACAAAATACTGCTGAGAATAAAGCAAAGCACGCTGCAGAGAGCGAGAAACCCGTAAGGGTTTGCAGGAGCAAAGATTTTTATCAGGTAATAATTGAGCAAGGAAAAAACTGGGTAGCCCGGCGGATGATTCAGACTGCCGGTCAGGGCGTTAAGAGTATACTCGGCACCATCGGTGTGCTGGGGTGAGACTGCAGCGAGACTAAATAACAAAGCAGAGATTGTCGTCAGCCAAACTACAAAAATTACAAGGTGTCTGCTGTTCATATTGGCGTCACCTTTGTTTGGCGGAAGAGAAAATTATTTGGGGAGGTTTGAAGGACGAATGAAGTTTTACAGAGTTTTCTTTGGTCGGGCTGATTGGAGCTGACCAGTTAACATTATCTGAGCTTACAGAGCGCATTTATGTCTGTAAATGTAGAGTTTGAAAAAACTCTACGGGGCCAGTTTGCTGAGACCCTGTAGGTAGGCCTCGGACATAACTCGCCCCGGAGGCTCATCAAAGGAAGATCGGGGAAATAGGGTACACTAGCTGACAGGAGGGTAAATTACTGTATCTCTAGCTAGATCTTCTTTAGTTTCCGGATAATCAAGACTGTAGTGCAAACCACGACTTTCCTTACGCATCAAAGCTGACCGAATTACAAGATTTGCTACCAGGCTAAGATTTCTCAGTTCCAGAAGGTCAGGAGTGATCTGATTTTGCCAGTAGTAGTTTTTTATTTCCTCCTCAATGAGCTCGCTTCTCTTCAGAGCCCGGGCCAGTCGCTTATCAGACCTGACAATTCCCACGTAATTCCACATAAATTGTCTGATCTCAGCCCAATTCTGCGCGATAATTACGGCTTCGTCGCTGCTGGTTGCGCTGCCGCTATCCCAGGCAGCGAGCTGTCTGACCGGCGCTTGCTCAGATTTTAGAAACTGAGTTCTAGCTACAGCTGCTGCCCGCTCAGCAAAGACCAGGCCTTCCAGCAATGAATTAGAAGCCAGCCTGTTTGCTCCGTGCAACCCAGTGTGGGCGGTCTCGCCGGCAACAAAGAGATTTTTAAGAGCAGTCTGTCCGTTAATATCTGAGTGCACTCCGCCACAGCAATAGTGAGCGGCTGGCACTACCGGAATTTGATCCTTAGTGATGTCTATCCCAAGCGTTTTACAATAGCGGTAGATCGTCGGAAAACAGCTAATTATTTTATTAGCGGGTAGATGTGTGATGTCCAGATAGATGTGGTCAGCTCCACTCTCCTTCATTTCGTAATCAATTGCCCGCGCAACAATGTCGCGCGGCGCAAGCTCAGCAAGTTCGGGATGATGCTTTAGCATAAACCGCTCCCCTGTTAAGTTACGCAGTAGGGCTCCTTCTCCACGCATCGCCTCTGTAATTAAAAATGACTTAGCCTGGGGGTGATAAAGACAGGTCGGGTGAAACTGAAAGAATTCCATATTAGTCACTGCCAGCCCCGCCCGATAAGCCATAGCGATGCCGTCACCGGTCGCTACATCCGGGTTAGACGTGTAGAGGTAAATCTTTCCGGCGCCTCCGGTTGATAGTAGATATTGACTGGCAGTAAAGATCTCTACCTTTAAATTATTGATGTCAGAGGCGTTGAGCACGTAGACGCCGGAGACCTGTTGCTCCTGTTCAGACTTTGACGGGTCGCCGGTAGTGATAAAATCAATTGCGGAGAAATTTTCAAAAAAGGTGATATTAGGTACCTCGCGGCAGGCCGCTAGCAACGAACGCTGAATTTCCCAACCGGTAGCGTCTGCACTGTGCAGAATTCTGCGCGCTGAATGTCCGCCTTCCTGATGTAGACTGTAGTGGTTTTTGCTATCCGGATTACGGTCAAAATTAGCACCTCTGGTAATTAGTTTTTCTACACAAGCCGGGCCCTCACTGACCACCATCTCGACGACCTCCGGCTGACAAAGCCCGGCACCGGCAATTAAGGTGTCAGCGGTATGCAGTGCAAAGGAATCCCGGTCTTCTGCGGCATTGCCGCTGGTCTGCACCGCAGCAATGCCACCCTGCGCGTAAGCAGTCGAGGATTCTGAATTTTGTTTTTTCGAGAGCACGTTGACCGTACCAAGTTCGGCAAGCTCCAAAGCAAAAGATAGACCAGCGATACCACCGCCAATTACAAGAAAGTCTGATTTAGTTTGCATTTGCCATTTATTATATTGCAAAAGCCCTCGCAGGAACAACTGGGCAGACAGGGCCTGCTGAAAAAGTAATTTGCGCAGTAATGCTCTATGCTTATGGCTAAACCTGATACCCTTGCACTTCATTCAAACCCGATTAATTGCAATGATACTAACGCATCATTAAGCATATCTTCAGGAGGCCCTATTTTGTCTTTTCACCAAAAGAAGACTCAAGAAACTCAGAGATCTTTGCACCAGAAACTACGTTTCTGCAAAAAAGCACAGCTCTTTTGACTTAAGGGTTACCTGTTGAGCAACCCCTAAAATGGCTAAGGCAAACAAGAGTAAGTGGCGGATTGGCAATAATCCCTGAGCTACAGTAATATTAGAGAATGAATAAGCAATTCTCTTCTGTCGCAGATGTTAAGCAGCGCATGTATAAGGAGCTCGCCCATGTGGTACCAGAAGTTGAGATTCCCTATAAGGCTGAATTAATTTATGAGATTAACAGACTTAAGAAAGAGCGAGGGGCAATCATTCTTGGGCACAATTACATGGAGGCAGCACTCTTTTGGGGAATACCTGACCTGGTGGGCGACTCTCTCTATCTCTCACAACAGGCAGCCCTGACTGAGTGTGACCCAATCATTTTTTGCGGGGTTCGCTTTATGGCAGAAACAGCTAAAATTGTTAATCCGACTAAGACTGTTTTACTGCCGGCTAAAGAGGCAGGCTGCAGTCTGGCTGAGAGTATTTCAGCCCAAGATGTCAGAGACCTGCGGGTAAAGTATCCGGGGATTCCGATCGTTGCCTACATCAATACTTATGCCGATGTGAAAGCTGAAGTTGATTACTGCTGTACCTCCGGCAATGCCGAGAAGGTGGTGCAGGCAATTGACAGTGATACGATCATCTTTTTGCCCGATGAGTATCTGGCTAAAAACGTCGCCAAAACTACCGGTAAGAAAATTTTGATTGCTCAGCCCGGAACAGCCTTAATGACCCATGCGGAGACGCCCAGCCCGGTAGACACGAATGTAATGATCGGCTGGCAGGGCAGATGTGAAGTGCACGAGAAATTTAGTACGCAGGATATTGCTTCCGCCAGAAGTCAGTATGATGACCTGGTGGTGCTGGCCCACCCAGAGTGTAGTCCTGAAGTTGTTGAGCAATCAGATTTTAGCGGCAGCACCAGTGCAATGGTCGAGTACGTAAAAAATATGTCTGCTAAGAGATTTTTGATTCTTACCGAGTGCAGTATGGCAGATAACATAATTGCTGAGAATCCCGATAAGGAGGCTTTGCAGATGTGTAATGTTCGCTGCCCGCATATGAATCAAATAACGTTAGAAGATACGCTGCGCGCGCTGACTCATAACGAGCGTGAGATTTTTGTACCCGAAGAGATCAGGGTCAGAGCACTCAGATCCGTTGAGCGCATGCTGGCAATTTGCTGAGTGTCTGGTAAAGCGTCTGCCAGTGATTTAGAGCTGGCCCTCAGCGGTCCTCTAATCGTTTTTGGCGGCTCTTATGATCCTCCGCATCGCGGGCATCTCGCTCTTGCCAAAGCAGCACAGAAGCTTATCCCTTTGGCAAGTATCATAATGGTTCCTGCCGCAAAAAATCCATTGAAGCAATTTGCTCCTCAGGCCAGTAATCAGCAGCGCCTCGAAATGCTCCACTTACTGACTGTAGATACAGATATTGTAGTCTCAGACATTGAGATCAATCGTTCAGGCGTAGGCGTCAAGGACTCGTATACAGTCGATACGATTAAAGACTTATTAAAGTCAGAAAAGAGGCGGGAGGTCTACCTGTTAATCGGGGCTGATGCTCTGGTCGGTGAGTCATCAGCGCACTCGCTATTAAATTGGAAAGAGATCGCAGAACTCGCCCGGTTGGTCAGCTTTATTGTGGCCAGCAGACCGGGAGCTCCGGCTGTGACCGCAAAGTATTTGCAAAAGAATGGCTATTCCGCCGGGCTCGCAGAAAAACTTTTAAGCAGAATCTTACAGCTGGATCAAGCCGTCAGCTCCTCGGAGGTCAGAGTAGCAGCAGCCGATGGCAAGTGGGATAGAGTAGCAGACCTGACATCGGAGAAAATAGCGCAATACATCCGGGCCAAAAAGATCTACTACAAACAGTAGACGACAGAACAGAACGAGATTTGAAGCCTTAGTCTTACTTAGGGGTTGCTGAATTAGTAACCCCTACAAAAGAGCTTGGCAGACAGCGGCTGTAGACAGAACCAGCTAGTGGCCTAGCTCGATAGAAAAGACTAACAACAAGAGGTGTTCGTTAGCAAACTAAACAAACACAAGAAAGCTTTTCTTGGCAGACAAAAGAAAAACTACTCCAAAAGCATAGCTGATTGAGGTGGCGGAAAGCTAGAGGAGAGCGTTGACTTATTCGGCTGCCGGGGCTTCTTCAGCCTTATTCTCATCAGCGGCTACAGCGGAATTATCTTCAGAGCCAGCTTCAGTCGGGGAGGCTTCAACAGCAGCTTTTTTTACTTCAGGAGCCTTAATTAATTTTTCTTTAAGCAGAATCTTAGTTTTCTCTTCACCATTTATCCACTTACCTTCGGTTGATTTTACAGAATAACGGTCAGAACGCTTCTGGAAGATTGTGTATTCTTTGGTTCTTTTAATTTGCTTCATGGCCGTAATCATACACTAAGCATTATTAATTTCAATCAGGAGAGCTACAAAAAGTTGCAGACAGTAAAGACATAATTAAGGCCGGCTAAAAAGTCATTTATGTCGTATTGCCCAATACTTAAGGCTTAACCTGATACCTGAATTGTAAGGGCTCTAGCCAGGAGGGGTCAAAGCCCTTACAATTCACAAACCCGATTAACTGCAATGCTGCTATCGTATCATCACCGGATACCTTCAGGAGTCCCAAATTTTGTCTTTTACCAGAAGGAGACTCAGAAAAATCGGAAATCTTTGCGCCAGAAACTGTGTGTCTGCAAAAGAGCGGAGCTCTTCTGACTAAGGGTTCTTTGTTCAGCAACTGCTAATTAGTTTGCACCCTGCCCACACTTTAACTTAAAAACGGCGCTGCAGGATCATCGCTTCAGGTAAAATAACGCTCAACATATTCGAACTGGGTGGCAGACCTGACTGCTCCCGGCGATGCTCGCAGGCAAGAGACTTGTCATGACTGCGATTTTGCGGGCTTCTATTGCAATCAGCTCTCAGAGTTCTCTGTAATGGGCGAGGAGACTAGCGCTGCTGCCCGTAAGCTTTACTGGGGGTGGCTCACGCGATCAGAGACCGCGGTATAGCCACCTGTACTAACAAATACTTTAGCATTTCTAACACCTTAGAAGATCTCAGAAGATAAGCCAGTTTTAATCCTACTCTATCAGTAAAAGAATCAATAGAATTGAGGTAGTCACTTTTGAACCAGGTCTCTATGAATCTTTTACTGTTTATCGCCTTATGTGTCTCACCTGGAGACTTTCGGGGGGAGCAGATAGTGTCTCCGGTAAATCAGTACACCTCAAATCTGACAAAAGAAGAAATTGAAGCAATTCTCGCTGAAGAGGAGCAGACATCAGAGGTCAAGCCTGATGTCGACCAGCAGGAGGACCCAGCTGAAAATCAGCAGGAGGGTCTGCAGACTTCGGACAAAAAGGATAGCGACAATAATGATGATTCACCGCAGGAACCCAAACCTTTGAAAACTAAGAAAACAGGAGATATTGTTACTGATGCAGTAAATGAAGCGCTGGACTCGATCGGAGATCTTGGATTTTAGAGTCGAGATAGATAGGGGTTGCTCAATAAGTAATCCCTAATCCAAAAGAGCGCAGCTCTTTTGAAGAAACGTAGTTTCTGGCGTAAAAATCCCCGATTTTCCTGAGTCTTCTTCAGGTGAAAAGACAAGATAGGGCCCCCTGAAGATATGCTTAATGATGCCTTAGCATCATCGCAATTAATCGGGTCAGGATGAAGCGCAAGGGTTTTAGCCATTTAGGGCTAAAACCCTTGCACTTTAGGTGACAGCTTAAGACGTGAGCATCCAACACTATTATATGAAAGATACATGAAGGACTTTTTCAGCGGCCCCTAATTAATTTTGAGTAAAAGACTTTCTACCCTTAGTAGGAGATATCCAATAAGCCCCCCTAATCAGCCAGATAAAATCAAAGGCCTTTCTCTTGGGAGTGGTCTAGAAGCTAAAGGCTTTTTTCAGGAGCTTTGCGGCCTCTTCGTTAATCTTATCCTCAATCACTTTTTTTGTACTATCCTTTAGTAAGGACTTAACATCCGGCAGAATTATTGGTTTAGAGACTCTACCCGTAATTCTAAGTGGTATGATCATCTGACCTTTATCATCAACAATACTCTTAATCTCTTTAATTTTTGCCTGCAGGACAGTGGTAAAACTCGGAGTGAAAATAATCTTTGCCTCGAGATTTGCTACCTGGTCAAAACTAACTGTTCCCTTAGCTTCTAACCTAAAAATATTACTGACGATCTGCAGATTGTCTGTCGAAATTAGATTATCGCGCAACCGGAAGTCAGCTGTCATACTACGGATAACAGTATTCGGCTGATTTAGTTCGCCAAGAACACTTTCCGGAATTTGTTCGTACAAGCTGCCGCTGATAAACGGAATATTCTTGATTGCTCTAAGAACCTCCTGGGCAAGATTAACTTCGGTAATTTGACCATTTGCCAAATTTAGAGAACCTTCGCCGGCAAGAGTCTGCGGCATCCTTGCTGTGTCTCCGGCGACATCCAGATTTAAACTTTTAAGATCTCCCTGAAGCAGTTTTTTCTCAGAAGCAGAGACCGCAGACAGAAGCTGAGCGATCGATAAATCTTTGACCGCTATTTTTGTTTTAAGTTTAGTACCCACCAGTTCTAGATTGCCCTTAACGCTACCGCCGAAGACCGACAAGAGGTAATTCTCCATCCCAAGTTGCTGCGGACTATAGAGACCAGAAAATTGCAATGTTGATGGCGCCTGATTGAAATTAAACTTAAGCGGATCCTTTGCTGATTTAAACGCTATCTGCTTTGACGGATCGCCACTGAATCCGATCTGCCCGCTAAGATCAGTCAGAGCTAGCTGATCTTTCATCGCACTGACTTTGTATAGATCAAGAGTTCCGGAGAGGTCCATAGCGGACGCTTCTTTAAGATCAAACACAGTCTGCACCTGACTCTCGCCAGCCAAGGTCAACGGCATATTGATCTTAAAAGGCAGGCTACTTAAAAGATCTGTCAGCGCAAATCGAGGTAATTCAAAGTTCAGCATTCCGGTCTGGGTCTGCCAATTAAACTCGCCATTTAAGGCTGCATTAATTTTATCTAGCTTAAGGCTGATTCCGGGTAGCATAAGATCTCCACTTGGCAGATCTGCCTGTAGTCTCTGGGCTGAAGCTGAGAGCTTAGTTTTCTCATCTACAATAGCTGAGAAATTCAGATCTTTTATTATTACGGAATCACCTTCAGTCATCACTGAAGAATTAAAGTTTAGAGCGTTAATTACTTTGACCAGGTCCGTCGGTAATTCTGATAGAGCGCCATCCTTAATTGAAATATCATCAATATTAAGTTTAAGCGGCAAAAAATCTGTCTGTTTGTTCCCTTGTTCCGCCGAAGCTTTTTCCTGACCTTCCGAAGGTTGCCTGCCCTCTGTAGGCCCGCTTTTATCTGAAACGGAAGCTTTCTCCAGATCCTCAGTAAAAGTCTTAAGCTTAATTACCGGCTCCTGCAGAGACACCTGATTAATCACCAGCTGCTTACGTAAAAGCGGCAAAAATTCTAGCTTGAGATTCAGACTTTTGAGCTTAAGTGCTTCAGATTTTATCTGCCCAATATTTAGCTCTTTGATCGACAAAGCCGTATTTGGAAACACGCGCAAGCTGGCAGATTCGATTTTAACCGGAGTGTTAAGGCGCTCGCTGAGAATTTTCTCCAACTGAGGTAGTAATTTTGCGGTGATTGACTCTTGGTTGCTGACTAAATAGACAAGCGAGCCGCCAATTAATATAATAAACAGAAAGAAGGCCACAAGTAACAATTTCAGGAGTTTGTTCATGATTACTTTTTAGATGTTTTTATATCACTCCGCAACGCTCTTGATTAGTATCCTTGCGCTACCTTTTTTTCTCCTGCGTTCTAAGACGCGTCCGAACTTAGCTGACCGCTACGGCCTCTCTCCGTTACCGCCAGGGCAGTATATTTGGTTCCACGGGGCCTCAATTGGCGAAATTAAAGGATTACTACCCCTAATCAATATTGCCAGAGAGAAAAAATCTCTGGATCAAAAAATTCTGGTTACGGCATTCTCCTATCGCGGGCTGCTGGCAGCAGCGGGCAGCGCTGATTACCTCAGGCTCGCTCCGCTCGACTCTGCTCTGTTTATCCGGCTATTAATTCGCAAAGCAAAAATTAAGCGTTATGTTTTTGGTGAGACTGAAATCTGGCCAGGTCTTCTTAGCATCCTTAAGCAAAGGAGTGTGCCGATTAATCTAGTGAACGGCAGGATCTCTGATCAGACGCTCGGTCTGATTAAATTTTTGGGCTTTTGGTTTAGGCCGGCAATCAGCAAGATTGACCAGGCTTTTGTTCTGACAGAAACTGATAAACAGAGGCTCAACTCTGCCGGCGTGAAGGCGGCAACGGTAATCAGAAACCTCAAACATGCTACAGCTCAGAGGCATGCGCCAACAAGTCAGTTTAAATTCCAAAGCTCACGGCCCACGCTTCTTATCTCTTGTATCCATCGCGCCGAGGCAGACATTCTGACTAATCTGCCGCTTAGCGACTACAATCTGATCATCGCTCCGCGACAGGAGCACGACTTTGAGTTTTTTGCTGCTCAGCTAAACCAATGCTCGCAGAGAGTCAGCCGCGTGAGTCAATTGCCACCAGCGCCCGAGCAGCTGATCACAACGCATTCATTGCTCGTAGATTCTTTTGGGATCCTTGATAGTTGCTATTGCTGTGCTGATTTTGTAATCCTTGGCGGAAGTTTTGTCTCCGGAATTGGCGGGCACAATCCGATAGAAGCCATCCGGCATGGCTTACCAGTGATTACCGGACAATTTACAGCAAACCAAACTTCAGAGATTGACCTTCTATTTAAGCAGAAGGCGATAATTATTGCACAGAGTATTGGTCAGCTCAGTTTGCTGATTTCCGATCAGGAATTAGTTGCCAGAACCAGAGCGAACGCCATAGCCTTCTCCAAAGATTTTACTGCGGATGCCAGAGACGTATTCGAACAACTAGCATGATAGTAGAGATTCCGCGGACTGTTTTAAAGACTTTTTCGAAACCGCTGACCGGCCTTTATTCAGGCGTCATCTTTTTGCGTAATCTGATCTTTGACCATAAGCTAATTAGCGCCCGCGGATTTGAGAACCTAACGATCATCTGTGTAGGTAATGTCGCCGCTGGCGGAAGCGGGAAAACTCCTCTGGTCATTTATCTTAAAAATTTACTGACTGGGCTGTATCCGGATAAACAGATACTTGTGCTGTCCAGAGGTTATGGCGGGTCTTTAGAATTCGCTGATGTCAGTCAGCACCATACAGCCGACCAAGTAGGAGATGAGGTTGTCATGCTAAAAAAGCTCTACGGGTGCTCAGTGATCGTAGCCAAAAAACGCGTGACCGGAGCTCAATATATCAGCGAACACTTTCCCGGAGCAATTGTCATCATGGATGATGGCTTTCAGCACCGCAGGTTACTCAGAAATCTCAACATCCTTGCATTTAACGTTGTCAATCAGGCGGCTGTCGACCAGATAATCGCCGCTAAGCTTTTACCCACTGGCAGATTACGGGAACCTCTTGATGTAGCAGCGGGGCGGGCAGACTTTTATTGTCTGAATCACCGCAGCTTTAGCGTCGAGTCAGAGACAAGCGAACTTACTGCAAGGCTGGAGGCGACCGCCGAGCGGCCAACTGGAAGAACCGTTTTGAAAAGCTGCGGAATTTTCCCCGTCAGCGGCGACTCGGGCAGAGAGATTGAGCCAGATGCCGAGATTGTGCTACTAGCAGCCTTGGCGAATCCGGATGGCTTTGTGCAGGCAGTTGACTCGTTGGGGTTCAAAGTGCAACAGAGATATCTGTTCGTTGATCACCACAAGTTTAGCGTCAGCGAATTAGAGAAAGTCACTGCCCGTGGCTTGCCGGTCGTTTGTACAGCTAAGGATGCGGTAAAGATTGCGGAGTTGGGGGTGGGAGTCGAGCAGTTCTACTATTTGAGCGTCGGGCTGGAGTTTTTAGAGGGTGAAGCTGCACTGATAGGCTTGGTGCAGGGAGTTGTCGGGGAGAAAACCGGTTGAGGGGGGAGAGGATTGCCCTCTTTGGCAGGGCGGGAGACTGGGCAGTTCCTTAAAGATTTGGAGCCTTAGCTCGGCTGGTTATTGCAAAAAGTAGATTGGAGTCGTGGAAGCGGCGGCTTGCCCTCTTTGGCAGGGTAGAATTTAGGAATTTTCTGATGATCGTGTGCCAACAGGACACTTCTTACGATTTTGGCTCAATCTCCGTTCAGCCAAAATCGGGGAAAGGCGTCCCTTGACTCTGCTTAATGTGGCAGGGGAGAGGTTAGAGTTTTGATAGGGGCGTTTCTTGACTATGTTGGGTGGGGCAGAGGGATGCGCTTTATTCGGCTGACTTGAACTGCATTTGGTAGAGTTTGTGGTAGTGGCCTTTTAGCGCCATTAACTGTTCATGGTTGCCGGATTCAGTGATTTCTCCATTGGACATTACAAAAATTGTCTCGACGTTGCGGATAGTTGAGAGGCGGTGAGCGATAAAAATCACGGTTCTGCCGCTGGTTAGATTATCCAGTGCTTTTTGTACTTCCTTTTCTGCCTGATTATCAAGTGCAGCAGTCGCCTCATCAAGAATAAGGATTGGCGCATCCTTGAGTAATGCCCGGGCAATTGCAATTCTTTGCCTCTGCCCGCCGGAAAGCATTACACCATCTTCGCCGACTATCGTTTGGAAACCGGCAGGCAGACTGTCGATAAAATCTTCTGCGTATGCCGCCCGCGCAGCTCCTCTGATTTGTTTATCTGAGGCATCAGGGATTCCGTAGGCAATATTAGCAGCGATTGTGTTGTTAAAAAGAAAGGTCTTTTGATTGACCATTGCAATCTGTTGTCGCAAGTCGTGCAGCTTGAGCTGCCGTAGGTCTCTGCCACCTAAAAGAACCGAACCAGCTACCGGATCTATAAATCGCGGGATAAAGTCCACCAGAGTGCTTTTCCCGGAACCAGAAAATCCCACCAGCGCTATCTTCTGATTGTGCTTAATTTTTAAATTGATATTCTTTAGCACCAGCTGTTCGCTCTGCGGATAGTGATAAGAAAGAGCCTTAAACTCAAGGTCTAGTTGTGCTGGCATGGGCAGCGGCTGCTTTGGATCTTCAATTAACTCTTTCTGATCTAAAATTTCAAAAACGCGCTCCGCACCGGATAAACCCTGCTGCATCTGATGATAGACTTTACTGAGCTTTTTAATCGGATCGTAAAGCAAAAAGATCGAGACCAGAAAAGCAATAAATTCTCCTTGAGTCCTAACCCCGGAGATAACACTCTGACCGCCAAAAACTATCACGGCGCAGACGCCAATCACAGCGAGGATCTCGTTTACCGGATTTGAATAAGCGCCAACCTTCTCAGACTTGATAAATGTTTTAGTCAGCCGTTCATTGGTCTCAGTGAATTTTGCCTGCTCGTTGGACTGCTGATTAAATAAACGGATCACTCGGCTGCCGGCGATTGTCTCCTGGATCAAGCTACTAATCTGTCCGATTTCGTTTTGACCGCGTTTGCTTAGTTTGCGAATTCTTTTACCGAAGGCATAGATCGGAATCACAGCGACCGGCAGGACAATAAAGGCAATGAAAGCCAAAGCAGCGTCAAGATAAATCGAGGTGATTACCAGAGCGACTACTCTAATCGAATCTCTGATTACCGCCGCGGTAGATTTAGTCAGAAAATCTTTAACTAGAATGACATCACTGGTAAAGCGCGCCAGTAGATTCCCGGCAGAATTATTAGCATAGAAGTCTGAGCTCAATGCCAGAAGTTTAGCATGCAGCTGATTGCGAAAATCTTTAACTATATTCAAGCCAACTTTGGCCATCAGATATTCCTGAACAAATCCGCTGGCAGCTCGGATCAGCGCAATGCTTAGCAGAATGATCGGAAGGGTATAAAGAGAACTCTTACTTTTACTGTCGAACACACCGTCAAGAAACTCTTTAATAATTAACGGTAGGGCGCCATCGGTTGCGCCAAAAATGACCATCGCCACCAGAGCGGTGACGAACATCCGGCGATAGACATTAAGACTTGAGAGCAAGCGGCGCAGATAACCTTTGCCCGGAGCGTTCCCAGAAGCGGAGAAGTCAATTCGAGCTGCGGCCGACTGGTACGCGTCAGTAGTTCCTTCCTGAGGTTTAAGCGCAATACGAATATCTGCAAACCCTTCCTGCTGAGCTTTACTGCTATTGGTCAGAGCCCTGAGTTCACGGGCGACGGCCTCGGGTTTAAACTCGTCCTGAATTAGTTCTGTGACAGTCCCCGGCCTAAGGATATTAACCAAAGAGAACGACTTTAGCTTTACAAAGCGGTTAATGACCCATTTAGTTGCCTTAGTCGACTGGTAAAAACACACAAACGGCAAGTCAAAGTAGGCAGCCTCTAGATTACAGGTTCCGCACTTGAGCAAACCATAATCTGCGCTCTGCAGAACTAATCTGGAATCTCCTTTGATAAATGAGATCCAGTGCTCTTGCTGCTCAAGCCACTGACGATCTGCGGGGATAAGAAAAGCCTTAAATCCGGCAAGGCTAAAATTCTCTGCAACAGCAAATTGTACGCGAAGCTGATCGCCTAAACCGGAGTCTTCCGAACGAAGAATCTTCAGAGCAGGGATCAAATTACTCAGGTGATGTTTAAGTTCGCTCTTCCTGCTGCCGGCAAATACGGCAAGATTTACTTTGTTAGGGTCAATCTGCTCTCTACTGCAAAACTCTGCGAGTTCAGAGGCGGAGGCAGTCACTAATTCTGAAGCAAAAGGGTGACCGGCGTAGATCACCCGGCCGTAGCCATGCTGGCGGTAGAACTCGGCCTCAAAGGGAAAGACCACAATCGTCTGATCTATGTACTTTTTGATTTGCCTGACCCTGTGCTGACGCCAGGCCCAGATTTTTGGAGGAATCAGATAGATAGTTTTGATCCCAAAAAACTTCGCCAGCCTGGCAAGCCGCAAGTTAAAATCCGGATAGTCAACTAGAATTAGATAAGCCGGCCGATGCTGCCATAGATGACGCGCCATTTTATAGTAACTGTATAAGCCAGAGCTCAGGATTTTAAACAAGTTAAAGCCGTTGATACCGCCATGCTTGTCGATATCGATAATTAGGTTTGTACCAATGCTGCTCAGAGCTTTTCCGCCCATCCCAGTGACCTCAAACTGGGAATCGGGATATTGCGCTTTAAGCGCAGTGATAAACCGGGCAGCATGACTGTCGCCTGAAACCTCGCCCGCTGAGACTACAATTTTCACCAGCTGCGCTTTTTCTGAATCAGTCATCATCACGGTATAGTCTAGCAGCTTATCCTGATGATATGAAGTGCGGTGCACTTATAGGTCGCTTTTTAATTTGCCTTTAACTAAGCCAGCGAGTCCAGAAGGAACCAAGCAGTCGATGAGCTCCCGGTTGTTAATATTGATAAATTATTCTTAATTAGAAGTTGCTTAATAATTAGGGGTTGCTGAATAAGTAACGCTTAAGTCAAAAGAGCTCGGCTCTTTTGCAGAAACGTAGTTTCTGGCGCAAAAATCTTCGATTGTGCTGAGTATTCTTTTGGTGAAAATATAAAGCAGGACCTCCTGAAGATATGCTTTAATGATGCGTTAGCATCATTGCAATGAATTAGGTTTGGATGAAGTGCAAGGGTTTTAGCTTAAAACGGCTAAAACCTTCGCACTTCAGGTGTCAGATTTAGTCCTAAGCATTTAGCATTATTACACGAAAAACTATTTCAGCAGGCCCTAATTAACCCCAAATTTAAAAGAGCGGCGCTCACTTGCAGAAACGAGGGTTCTGGCGCAAAAATCTCCGATTCTCCTGAGTCTTCTTATGGCGGAAAGCCGAAGGGAGACTTTTTAAATTCAGGCTGGAATGATTACGTCAGCATCACTGCAATAGAACGTCGTCATGTCCTTAGTGAAGGGCACCCCCCCAATCAGTCTTTAAAAAACTGTTTCATGAAAGCATAGATCTCGCTGCGGCCCAGGCCGATAGTTGTCTTAATTCCGGCTTTGCGGAGGAGTGCGACGCCTTTTCCGTTATTACGCGGGTCAGGGTCGATTAGACCAATATGCACGTAGTCGACAGAAGAGTTAGCAATAATTTTTGCGCACGAGGGAGTTTTGCCAATAAAGGCACATGGTTCAAGAGTGACATACATTTCCAGCTTGCCGGCTATTGCCTGTTTATCTAGTTCAGCCAACTGCTCAAGAGCCTGAACCTCGGCGTGTCTGCTCCCGTATTTTTGCGTGTATCCGCTGGCTAACAGCACCGAGCTACCAGAATTATAGATCAGACAGCCAACCGGAGGATTAGGCAAGCAATCGGGTAGAGCGTTTTTGCTAATCCTGAGTGCCTCAAGCATCAGACTAAGATCAGAGCGTTTCATTGCTCACCAGATAGTTGCTGATAAAAGTCTGTCCAAGCAATTGCTGCGAGAGCGGCTCCAAAGGATAAACTGCCGCGGGTAATTGCAGAGATAATTTGTGATGACCAGCCGGACCAGCTAACACCGGCCCCGTAGCTATCCGCAGGTGGAAGCGCGCGAGGGCCTGAGTGAAAAAGGACATAAGTCTGTTTCCACCCTCAATAATGATTCTCGGACAATTAAATTGTTGCCTAAGCACTGTCACCAAACTATCAGCAGTGGGGTACTGCTGCGAGCTGATAAATTTTAACTGACCATTTGCTGTGAGCAGCTCGAGACTGGGGTGTTCTAGGGGGCTACTTCTGCCATAAATGATCAGCTGACGATTTTTACAAAATTCCGGGTCAATGAGCTGAGTCAGAGAGGCCGGTGCATCAGAGCAAATTAGCAGCGCTGGCAATTTACTATTCTGTTCAGCCTGGCTCAAGCCTGAGAAACGCAGATCAAATTTTGGGTTGTCCCGCCTGATGGTCTCACCGCTGGTAATCAGGCAGTCACTGAGGCTTCTGAGCAGATGAACTTCTCTTAAATCCTGCGGGCAGGAAATCTTGAGCCGTTCACAGAGTTTCTCGGTGGCGTAGAAACCATCGATGCTTTGCGCAACCTTTAAAATAAGCCAATGCGGTAAGTTACGATAGTACCCAAGCATTATTAATTCTGGCTTTGCTCAGCTGCAGCAATCTTACCCAATCCAAGATCATGACCAAGCTTGTCTTTTTTTGTCTGAAGATATTTTTGGTTATGTTGATTTGCCGGCATTTCCAAAGGAACATTCTCGACGATTTCGAGACCATAGCCAGAGAGCGCCACCCGCTTGCGAAAGTTATTACTCATCAGGCGAATCTTTCTGACTCCCAACTGGCCAAGAATCTGTGCGCCAATGCCGTAGTCGCGCTGATCCATTTTAAAGCCCAGCGCAAGATTGGCCTCAACTGTATCCATGCCTTCCTCTTGGAGCTTATAAGCTCTGAGCTTATTAATCAGCCCAATTCCGCGGCCTTCCTGATTCATATACAGCAAAACTCCGCTACCGTTCTCAGCAATTAACTTGAGCGCTTGCTTTAACTGATCTCCGCAATCACAACGTAGTGAGCCAATAATATCCCCTGTAAAACACGAAGAATGAACTCTGACAAGAACCGGATCGTTTTGCTGCCAGCTCCCCAGAGTAAGCGCCAAATGATGGTTCTCAGTATGCGCCTCTGTATATGCGTGCAAATCAAACTCAGCAAATTGGGTCGGTAGTTTAACCACAACCTCCTTGTTGATTAGGTTTTCCCGCTGCATACGATAGGCAATTAAATCCTTAATGGAGATAATCTTAAGCTTAAACTTCTTTGCAACTTGTCTGAGCTCAGGCAAGCGTGCCATTGTGCCGTCCTCGTTCATGATCTCAACAAGAACACCAACCGGAGAACAGCCCGCAAGGCGTGCCAGGTCACTGGCAGCTTCGGTGTGTCCGGCGCGACGTAAGACGCCGCCATCTTTTGCAGCTAGCGGAAAGATGTGGCCTGGTTTGCTAAAATCGTGAGCCTTGGACTGGTAGCTGGCCAACAATGAAATCGTTGTCGAACGGTCAGCGGCAGAGATTCCAGTAGTAATGTGATCGCGCAGAGCATCAACTGAGACTGTAAATGGGGTTTCCATCTTACTGGAATTATTTGATACCATCAGAGATAACTCGAGCTCCTTACAGCGTGACTCCGGCAGGGCAGCACAAATCAGACCGCGTCCGTGGGTGGCCATAAAGTTGACTATCTCTGGGGTAATTAGTTCTGCCGCACAGATTAGGTCACCTTCATTTTCCCTGTTTTCGTCATCGACGACAATAATCAGCTCGCCCTTACGGATACTGACCAAGGCTTCTTCAATCGAGTTGAGCTGATAATCGGACTCTGTTTGCTTATCTGACAATTTGAAATCTATTTAAAATACTTCTGACCTGCACGTGGCTAAGCTTATGCCTGGTAGCTGGCCTTAACAACATCGGGAACAATGTACCAGCTTTTGACCTCAGTGTTAACCTGCTGAGCGATTGCAGCGGAGAGACTATCGACTGCACCAGCGGATCTGGTCACACCGTCTTCGGTTAAAACTTTTAAATTATTTCGGTAGTCATCAGAGAGACGGTCAATGCTTGAGATTTTGTTTAGGTAGTAGTCCGGCTGAAAACCTTCATCCCGGAGAATCTGCTCAAGTCTGCTTGGGTCAACCTGCTCGGCGGCAATTGTCTTAAATAGCCTTCTGTTAGCCACGCGGTCTGCAAGATCTGCAACTACCGGGTCTGAGCTACCAGCCCATTGCAGCAAGTGATAGCGCCACCAGCATTCCTGCATACCGTAGATCTCCTTAAGCCGTAGATCAGAAGAACAGCTTGAGGCAATCACAGCCGTCATAATCGAATCTGCAAAGTATTGAGTGGCCAGAACATCTCGCAAACGTCTCACCAGATTAGCAATCATCTGATCAATTGTTAACAACACCCGGTGTTGATAGACCTGCATGTACATCGCATGCCGGGAAATTGTAAAATGTAACATTGCATCAAGGCGGTTTTCTTTCAGACAGAGCTCGCCTGCAGGATTAATTACTAAGGAATCAGTGATTGCTGATACATTATACCGGCCGTAACTGACACCAGCCATGATACTGTCAACGATGCACCAATTGCCCCTGTCCGTATTCCAGCCACTGCCGGATAGCAACTGCCAGGTCCAGGGCGGAAGGGATGGGTCCTCGGAGAGAATCTTCGCCACAAGGGCCGGTAATCCCGGGTCAAAAGCGCTCAGAATTGCAGAGAGCTCCTCGTCTTCATCAATCACTCTGACTGCTGTCTGCTCGTGCTGGTCTTTCTTAAGCGGAAACCAGACCTTAGCCGCTAAATGAGAGCCCGGAGCAAGATGGCCGATATCGTGCAACAGAGCTGCAACCAGCACCGCAGCCCGATAAGCTTTTGCCTGCGGGAACTTGGCTTCAAGATTGCCGAGCAGGCATTTAGAGAGATAAACTACGCCCAGCGTGTGGCCGAAACGAGAGTGTTCGGAGAACATATACACATAGCGGGTACTCCCGGTCTGGCTAATATCGCGTAATCTCTGCACCCATTTATTATCAATTAGCTTAAGGATTAGCGCTTCTGCAGGGTCTGACTGCCTGAAATGCAGGTCTTCAAAAGCGATATCTGCAAATGCAACTTTGGCCATGTTGCCAGCTTACCCGATGCAAAAATCATAGTAAAAAGGGACCAGCTAAATAGGGCCTGCTGAAAAAGTCTTTTGTGTAATAAAGCTGAATGCTTGAGCCTAAATCTGACACCTGAAGTGCAAGGGTTTTGTTTATTTTTAGCGAAAACCCTTCCACTTCAGGTAACAGATTCAGCCTTGAGTACTAGGCATTACTACCCAAATGCCTTTTTCAGCAGGCCCTAGTTAGTTAACGGGCCCTAAAATAAGTGAAAATATCAGTAAAGCTTAAGGCGAGGATGTCGATAGTACCTGTAGGTTTACAGAGAATTGATGACTACGAAGACTAAATTTAATAGTGAAAGCTACCTACAGGACAACGATCTGTTTAATCAGTCTGCAGAACTGAAGCTGATTATCGCTCGGAGAACCGCATTTATCGCCCGATTTATTGTTTTGCGCGAGAAAAAGCGCAATCCGGCCCATAAGGAGATTGAGCTCCTGGTCTGGCGCAAAGATACTTCTGCTGAGCTACTAGCCAAAAAGTTTGAGTCGCTGTTTGTTAAACATAAGAAATTCTCGAGCTCAGAGGAGCGGGACATTTCAAAGGCGATCTCCCACGCTAACAGAAGTCTGGCTCATTTTGTTGCAGAATATAATAAGCGCGCCACCCAAAGTTTTCTGAAGGCACTAACTGACTATTTTCAATCTAACGAAATTCTTTTTGGTGAGGAACACCGAGCGCGTTGTGTCGGTTGGAGAACACCGGAGACAATTGAGGATATAATAAATGACTTAGCCGAAGGGCAAAGCATTAAGCTGGTCAGTGAGAGGCTCAAGATGAGATCTCTTGCCTGAGAAGCCTGCAAGCAGTCGTCCGCTTAGGCCTAGGCGGTATTGCTTAGGCTAAATTTATGCAGACTTCCTATATTCAAAGAAGTGTTCATTGACTATTTTCTCGATCTCTTCAATCAGCGAACCGATTGCATAGGCCCAAAGGTACTGCCCGCTGCGATTACCGGTAATCACCTCAGCGATCGAATCCTTATCTTCAACCCGATTTTTAAGAAACAACATTTTGCCATCCGTAATCAGAAGCATGTCAGTAGGGTTGTTTAGCAGCTTTGGCATCTTTTTTCGCAAATAATCGATCCCCTGACGGAAGCGATTTACTGGTAAGCCCTCAGACTTCATTCGGAACAGCCAGCACAAAAGCACAAGATCAGAATAGCTGTATTTGTTACGCCCGCGGCATTTAGTCACGCCTGAACAAGTAACCAAACCAGTGCGAGCATAATAATTGAGCAGGGCCAGACCAATCTTTTCCTGATTCGCAGTCAGCGTCCTGAGAATTGTTTGCACCTCTTTGGCGGAAAATTCGAAACTTCTTAACTTATTATTCATATATGTAACTCAGGTGCGTGGTCTAACCTGAGTAAGGTAGGACTAAAAAATTTGGGTGTCAATCAACAATTATTTTAAGTTACTTAAAGTATTAGGAAATTTGATTTATCACAACATATGCGCGAAACTTGCCTGAGATGACAAGTGATACTTTTAAAAGTCGGCTGGGCAAATTAATCCTCAAAAGCAAACGGGCCCTGCGAATTTACAGTCAGGCCAGCTCCAGAGCAGCCGCGAGTAAACCCTTAGCCGACCAGCAGGTGGCGATCTGGTATGAGGTTAATGAGGACCTGCTTAACCTATTGATCGAGTTTACTCAGGAGAGCCACCTGCGACTGGTTGTCCGGAAGGTTTTTAAAGCTGCTGAGAAATACCAAAAGACAATAGGCCAGCTGGAATCAAAAATTGCAGACCGCCACAGAATCCTGGAAATTTCAGTTGATAACCGTAAATACTCAAATGTGATTGCAATTAGCCGCGAGATTATTGAAGCACGGACTTACCTGCAGGCCTACGGCGCAGTTATTGCAGAGCTTGAGAGCTTGTTGCTTTTGGCTAACGTCAGCTTACCGACTGCGATCGTGCAGCAAAGAATGGAGCAGGAGAGGCTGCAGATTACCGGGAGCAAAATCATCCCTTTTCGTAAATCTCAAAGTAAAATAAATTAGGAATCGGCGGTTTCTGATTTGGCCTGAGATATTTCTAATTTTTGGAATTCTTTTGTGTTAGTCTAGCGTCATACTACCAGCGACCAAGGTTTCTTATCGATAGGTACTGCGGTCATCCGTTGATTTAGAATTAGCTCACTATGGTTTCTTACGAAGATATTGCCCAGATTTTTGAACGCATTACTGAAAAGTTTGACCAACCGATTCCTATCGGCGGGCAGTGTGAGTCCAATATCTACTACAGAACCGAGGACTTGTCAGAAGAGGAGCTTGACCTTTGTGCTGAGTACGTTGTTCACCGGATTCAGAAAGTAACAAATCTGAGCGTTCCTGATGTTATTTTAAAACTGCCCAGCGACAACAGTTTTTTTGCCGAGAGAATTGATCGCATCTATCGGCGTGATGTCCCCGGGGCAAGTAATTTGGTGCTCGATACCTACAATGAGAAGTCAATATCTAACGGCATGGGCGAGAAGTACGCC
Organism: Prasiola linearis; assembly: GCA_032356305.1. Lineage (NCBI taxonomy): Eukaryota > Viridiplantae > Chlorophyta > Trebouxiophyceae > Prasiolales > Prasiolaceae > Prasiola > Prasiola linearis. The sequence goes on from JAULKR010184104.1 coordinate 101,350, forward strand.
GGCAAACAGGCAATACTTGTTAATGATGTTATAACAACAGCCCGCTCAACTCTTGAGGCACACTCTAAGGCTTCAATTCGTGGTATCTCAATAGTGTGCTGGGCGACTTTAATTGACAGAACGTTCGGGCCAGGCCCGGTTCCTGTGGTTTCCTCCTTTACCGGGGCTGCTGTTCGCGTGCTCACTAACTTCGGTTAGAACCTCCCGGAGCTGTATGAATAAAGCACCTGATGATTTTCTCAGCTTTAACGAACTTGATACCAATCAGCAAAAGATCTGTCGGATTGTTACCCAGCAAACCCCTCTGGCTCAAGAGCTAATTCTCAGCGCAAAGACTCGTGGGGAACAATTACCGCAAATTCTGCTCAAGAAAGGGGAGAGCCTAATCTATTTGAGAATCGCCGGCCTGGAGAACCCTGGCAAGTCTGCCTTCGACACAACGACGCTGACAAATCTCGAGGCAAACTATCAGCAGATTCAAAGTAATGGTCAGCTCAGTGACCAAGCCTCCTTCGGCCTGCGCCCCCAATTTTTTTGGTACGCCCGACTTTTTAGCCAGCAAACTCTGGCCAGCTATCTTACAGAAAATGAGCTGAGTACAGAACAGGCTAATTTTTTTCTATTAAAGATAATCGACCTACTATTAGCTAACCAGCGCTGTAATATTGCGCACGGCCATCTGTGTTTGAGTAACCTACAGATCTCAGATAAGAGTCTGAGCTTAGTAGACTCCGGGCTTTTTGCGGCAAAGGCAGCCAAGTATTCCAGCGACTGGTCAAGCGATGCAGCTCCGGAACTCAAGCAAATGAGCAACGCTACGTTCGCTGCCGACATCTATGGTTTCGGACGGATCATCAAAGCGCTCTACCGGGGAATTAAATGTCCACTTCCTTACGACCTCTCTGACCAAATGATTGAGTCTTCGCCTCAGGAAAGGCCAAATTTAATTACAGTGAACAATACGATCACAGATGCTTTTGCCAAAAAGCGATCCAGGACAGAACACTGGAACGTAAACGCCCAAAGTTCACACTATGGTGACACCCGCCTTAACCAATATCTTACCCCGGTAGTCCTGGAGAAGATTCGCGCAGCTAACAAAAAGACAAGACTCGTTCCACAACAAGAGAAATTTCTGCAAAAGTATGCTGATAAACTACGAAATCAGGCAGGGCTCAGAAAAGTTACCGGTCTTCCTTCTGATCACTGGGTTAAGCGGGCACTGCCTTACGCTCTGACTTTTCTGGCTCTCTCCGCACTGGTGGTGGTTTACATTTCTGGCCGTCAGACTCCCCAAGTCGTGACCGAGCCGATGCCAGCCAGCCAAGAGGTGACAGTTGCTCAACCTCAGCAAGGAGTATCTAAAGAAAAGATTGAAAGCCTTGCATATGCAGTCAAGCTTCTAAAGATGGCAGAGCTGACCGAGGCTGCCGGCCTGATCAGAACTCTGGATCTGCGCACGCAGCCGCAGGATTCCTTCTACATCAGGTTCTTCCGGACAGATTCAGCTAGGTTGTTTCAGGTTAAACTTCAGAGTCTGCTGCTAATTTATGGTCAGAACAAACAGGCTTTGGCCGAACTCACTAGTTATCTTCAGACCCAGCCTGAGCTCAATAAATACCTCAACTGGTTCAGAATCAATCCGATTGCTGAATGGACCAAACTTGGCGATGCTCTGAAGCTTTTGCTGATCAGCGGCAACCTGCCAAACAAAAGTTTAAGTAGTGTGCAAAACTTTGACTTACTCAAGCACTTCGACCCTGCGCTGGTCTCCAGCACGGAAACTTTTCTGCTGGTGAACTTGCCGGCATCGCAGACAGAATTTTATACTACGCTTATCAGGCTACACGAGAATCTTACCCGGCCAGAACTTAATTTCCTAATCGCAGCCTTATCCAGAGAGCCAAAAGAGCAGGGAGCCTTGCTGGCCAGTTGGTTTAAACAAACCAGTACCCCAGCAGAAATAGTTCTGAAGCTAATCTTATCGAGAAAAGAAACTGAGAGAGGTGAAGATCTATTTAGCTTTTACGGCAGCCGGTTTTTGAAAGGGAAGAAAATTAAGATCAGCCCGGAGGAAAAATCTTTGATGCTCAAGCATCATGAGAGGCAACTAGGTGTAATTGCCAGAAAGAATAGCTAAATCTCTGAGGGGACTCCCCCCAGAGATAATTTGAGTTGTAGTCTAGAGTTTACGAGCCAATGAATGAATCGTCACAATCTCCCAGAACGTCTCCGCCGAAGAATGTTTGAACCAAAGATCTCAGGATAAAAGCACCGACTGCTACTACAAGCAAGCCAATCGCAGCTCTGTATTGTCCAAAAGCTGATGATACAATTGCGCCAATCCCGGCAATAATCATAATTAAAGCACCAAATGGTCCCTCAATAAATTTGATAATTGCGCAGTTAATTGCGGCAAATCCACTATTGTCAATCTCTAAGTCTTCTCTGTCTGCAAATACAAGCTCAACGCTTCCACAGCTAAGAAATAAGACCCCAATTGCGAGCAGAAAAATACTACTTTGTGTTTTAGTAGGAGCCGCCATAGCAACTGCTACCTTTTGTCCGGCACAGATTGTACCTGACTTTAATTTATGAAAAAAGTTCATGTTAGTTAGTTTTAAAGTTCGTCCGTATCTATTTGATACAAACCCATACCCACTAATCTAACACGGATAGCATATTGCTTCAGTAGTAAATCATTATTTTCACCAGACTGGCTTTATAGAGCGCTGCTGACCGAGCAGGGCACGCTGAAAAAGTCATTTATGCAATAATACAAGATACTTAGGGCCTGCTGAAAAAGTCATTTGTGTAGGAATACTCAATGCTTAGGGCTAAATCTGATATCTGAAGTGCAAGGGTCTTAGCCAAAAATGGCCAAAACCCTTGCACTTCTTAAACCCGATTGATTGCGATGCTACTATCGCATCATCAAAGTAAAGCTTCAGGAGGCCCTAGTTTTGTCTTTTCACCAGAAAAAGACTAAGAGAAATCAGAAATTTTTGCGCCAGAAACTACGTTTCTGCAAAAGAGCAGAGCTCTTTTGAATTGAGAGTCACTCATTCAGCAACCCCTAGCTAGCTTCTAGCCCATCAGGAGCTGGCTCATAGACTGTGGCCCGGGAAACCGGTTCGCCGGCATAAAACTCCCAGACGACTTCGCCTTGGCGATCAACCTCAAAAACTCTTCCTGTTCTGTCCTCGGATATAAACGTGTTCCCATTCGGCCGCCTTTGTACTGCACCACTTCTTCTGCTGGCAAACTTCCCTGGATGTTCATAACTCCAGATAATCTGCTCTGTGATCGGATTAATTTCAAGCACGTAGCTACTGCCCAAATACTTATCAAGTCGCACACCGTTATCAAAAATCAGAATATTACCTGCGCCGGGAGAGTTCTTAGGAATCATCTTCGGGTCGTGCGCTTCTCCGATTCCACCCTTAAAGTTACCTGAATAGGTGTATACTATCTGCTTAGTTTGATGATCGATTATCGCAAGCTGCCTGAAGTTCCTGAGCATAATAAGCAAATTGCCAGGTCGGAAACGGCGATCCCCCTGATCAAACCACTTATTTGCAGGAATGATTGAGACAGTATTGATGTGAGTCCAATCGCAATACCTTCTGCTGGCCTGTTGCTCGTCTGTAAAATTCCTAAGAAGCTTTTTCTGCTGTTCCAGAATTTCATCACAACTTTGATGTCCGCAATCGTTCAGGTCAATCTGCTCGGCAGCGGACCACTCCCAGACAACCTGATTCTGAGGATTCATTTCAGTAATCTTGTCGTAACAAATCCCCGAAGCTTTTCGCTCAGGTATATTAACCTGTGCAGCCAGATCTTTTGCCCAGACCCGCTCGAGAAAAACAAAGTTGCCATTCTTTAACCTCTGCACATCAGCATTAAAAAAATGCTCTGTTGGATGAGACCATAGTGGAACAGAGGAGCTATCGTAGAGAGCTACCAGTTTCTTGAGTTTGGTCCAGGGAAAGTGCTTATATCTAAACTTACTCCCGTGAACTACCAGAAGCTGATTATCCGGTAGAAGCCTGGCCCTCTGCGCATCGATCGGCCAATCGTGCCTAAGCTGAGCATTCCTGTCGATCAGGACGATCCGGTCAGAACCTGACAGAGGGATTAGTACTTGAGATTGATCCTCACCCAAGGAGTTTACCGTAAGTTTTCCTAAGACGGCCTGACTCCCGGACTCCGTTACTTTGCTGGTGATATGCTCCTGAACTAAATTTAGATAGGCTGACTTGCGCTCTGCTTCAGATTTCTCCCCAGGCAGGTATTGGTCATTCTCAAGAAGAAATCCCAGAAAACAAACGATGATAAAAGCGAACGAAAATAAGATTGCCTTCAGCATCTGTGGTACCACTGCAAAAAAATAGCACTAGAACACATCATCCCAGCATGACTCCCGTTCAGACTCTCTGGTATGTTTTGTGTACGCTGATGACTAATGACTCTCAGTTTATTCCGGCACTTAGAGCCAAGCTTAAAATGCCTCATCCTGCGGCCTCTGCAGTCAGGTCCGGTATGAATTTGAGCGGGTCTAAGGATTTACCATCTCTACGGATCTCCAGATGTAAATGAGGCCCTGTAGAACCTCCTGTACTACCAACAGTTCCGATAACTTCACCAGCTCTGATAGTCTGACCAGTTCGAACCTTAATCGCCCGGCAATGGGCGTAGTGACTGCTAATTCCCAAATCGCTGTGCATAATGCTGATGTAGTTACCATATCCTCCGTGCTTGTCTGCAAAGACTACGACACCGCCGGCAATTGCTCTGATCGGCGTATCATAGTCTGCAGCAAGGTCGATGCCGCTATGGTGACGCACGACCTTACGAATCGGATGAACGCGATTACCGTAATTACTGTTAATAGCTGTATCGGCAATCGGAAAGACAAAGTCAGCGGCGTAGCAGCCAGACCAACAGAGAAGGCTCAGCAGGATTAGTACGAAGAGCCGTCCTGGTAGGCCGATTAATTTTTGCGCCACAGCCCCATAGCTTTTGCCGCTGCGGTCTTACTGACCGGAGACACGCTGACAGCTGAGTCTTTTGCGGGGCCGGAGCCATCTATTGAGCGTACGACAGTTTCAGATACCCAAACTCTCCGGCCGTTAGGCGCGATTACCCGCAACCAGCTACCTTTTCTGGTCTCGACAACCAATTTAGAATCCTTGCTGACCGACATCAGCGGCGCGTTATTTGTGCCCGGTCCACTGCGCAGATTAGCCTTCTTAGCTGTTACAATCACCAGGGGCAGGTCAGATTCGACTGGGCTATCGCTTTTCTCATTAGCCTTTTCCAGATAAGCATTCTGCTGACTGCTTAGCCCCAAGGTTGCGCTATTCTGATGGTTTAAGATCGTAGCAAGTCGCTCAACCTCGATCTCGGCTGCGGCCAAATCAAGCTCTAATTCGATAATTTGTTCCTTCAACTCTGCTGAATTCTCTTTCTTTAGCATGAGTTTGGTGGTGGCTAATTTCATCTCAGACTGCTCGAGGGCCACCTGTTTCTGCGCTGCTTCTTTTTTCTGATTCGCAATAGTCTGCTCAAGTGAACTGATCTTAGCTGAGAGCTCTTTTAGCTCTCTAGCCTGATTCACCTTTGGCTCTGCCCGTTTGCGGACAGCCACAGCCGGGTCAGGTAGAGCTGCATTCTTGGTCCTGAGCCCAGCTGACTTGTTAACACCAGACTCTGCCTGGATTTTAGCTCTCTCAGCAGCAGGAGTGAGTACCAGGGGAGCGTTTAGGGTTTTTTCCAAGCTGTCATCAGATTGATCTATTACCTTCCTTAGATACTTAGCTTCAAGCGTTTTTAATTTTTGCTCGTAGACCTCCGAATTGATTTTCTTAGGCGCAGCAGGCGCAGAGACGTCTTTTCCATCGGCAAGAATCGGACTCAGGCAGTATACTGCTGAAGAGAGCAGGGCGACTAATTTTATTACTGGATCATTCATGATATATTCGTCCGTCTTCTGGCATCACGCTCGCGGTCAAGCATGTCTTTTACTTCGCCGGGGGCTTCAATCCCTTTTAAAAAAACCTCAGAATCAGCTGAAGCGGCTGTTCCGATCTCTACTGTTCCGATATCAAGCATACGCTCAAGTAAGGTCTGATTAATATCAATTGCTCTGATATCCTCATATCGGACACGAAAGATACTTTGATTCATCGCAAGTCGACCCTCAGTTGCTTCTACGCCGCGATTATCAATCAGATATCTGACATTATAAATCTTATAACTGACAGCCCCTAAGGCTACTAATGGAGCAAACCACAGTAGCGGCAAATAGAAGTCGACCCGATAGCCAAAAACCTGAAACAATTCGTTCTTTAATAAGAAGATTTCCGGATATTTGTGGGTTATTATTACGGACAACACCGAGAAAAACAGAAAAAATGCTATTCCGCTGATCTCTGAACGCCAGACCTTCCGAATTAATACTTGCGACTTAATCATAGCAATTTAGAGTAGCAGAGATGATGTTTTAAAACATCTGCTCGATATCGTCGAGACTTGGACGACCTGAGCCTTTCGGCTCACGTTTAGCGGGAGTTTCAGACTTGGCCGCCTTCCCAAAACCGGAATTAAATTTCTGACTTTCACCAGTTTCTTCGCTCTGATAACTACTGCTTTTACTGTCATTGCCAGATACTTTTTGAGCGTCAATTCTTCCGCCGGACAACCTAAATATTGTAAAAGCAATCACAACCAAAATAATAGTTGTCAGATGAAGCTTGTTGGTAAACGGAATTAAGATGTTTTTCGTACTGATCAGAGCCATGCGAATAGTTTAAATTAATCGTTTTTATAACGCCAGCGACCCTGACGGATCTCAACTACCTCTTCATGGGCGGGTCGATAGTAAATACCTTCCGGATCTAGGCCAGGGGGTACCGTAACCACGTCAACAATCGGGGGTTCATATACATAATCAGCTGTCCCTTTACCCGCCGGGTGATTAGCGTCTACGTAGATAATATTGTTATCGTCAAGATAGCTTGCATCACCGTATTCACCACTACTACAGGCCACTAATAGGGAAAGCATCGCTATTAGCAATAATCGTTTCTTCATTATTCTTATTCTAATCTAAATCTAGTCTGGAATCTTCAACCGCATCAGGTTCCCCGGCTTCCTCTTTCTGAGCGTTCTGCTTACTGGCTGATTCCGGCAGTGCTGCATTCTCCCGCACATTGGTCGAGTCAACAGTTGTGTGTCGTTCTGCCATAAAATTCTCGGAAGCATCCTCAGGCATTGCCTCTGGTACCCGTTTGGCATTCGCACCTAATGGAGCAATTTCTACAGCCTTTAAAAAAGCCTCCACGTGGTCACCATTGTAGCGCTTGACCAAGTCGTTGTAGAGCTGATTATCATCACCATTATTTGAGCTGGCCCAGTAGAAGGCAGGCTCCAAGGGTAATACCAGAGCAGACTCGCCAATATCTGAGAGCAGATAAAACTGAGACTCAACACCCATTACGGTCTTTAAGCGGGTAATCACACTTGATTGTTGATCGCTGAGATTAAAGGCCTTAGCTGTCAGATGAAACTTAGTTGGATCTTGTTTAAGAAAGATTTTATGAGCAGAGTTCTGCACAATTGCCTGGCCACCTTCGCCAACGTAGAAGTCCTCAGCAGACTGAGAGGCTGCAATAACGATACCTTTTCGCTTTCGGTAGAGACGAAAAGCAGTCTCAATAGTTTTTGAAGATGTCTTCCCGATCAAATCATGAGCCTCATCAAAAACGAGTAGCTTTCTGGTATCAATCTCCGCAGGATCATTCATCACCTCATCGGCCCAGAGCATTGCAACTTTTAAAAACACTCGCTGTAAATCGGGGTTTCTGTTCAGCGCTTTGAGGTCAAAAACGATTGTCCGCTCCTTAAGTTCTAGGGCGCCGGGCCGGTCAAAAAAGTTGGCATAGATACCATCAGCATAGTAATCCGAAATTAAAATCGAAATTCTTTGTCTGCGCTGTGCCTCATCCTCGTTCTCATCAACCCGCTTTGGTGCTCTTAGAACTGAGACTACATCTGTAAGGATCAACTCGCGAGACTTGCGGCCATTTGAATAAATTCTGTGTGCTTCGATTACTGAATCGCGTACTACAGTCCGGTCAATCCGGTCCGGGATGTTGGTCTGATCAGTCGCCATATCCAGAATAATATCCACAGACATATCAATCAGATCTTTATAATCCTCAGACATATTATCCATTGCTACTTTCCCAAGTCGCGACAGAAAATTCATTGCCGGAGCCTTAGCCGGGGTCGCACGATAAATCTTGCCACCCATAATGTGCGCCAGACGCTCAAACCCGCAGGGCTGTCCGACCATCCCTTTATCAAAAATAAATGAAATCGGCTCTTTAGCCTCATACCCGCCGCCGAGCTGTTTTGAGAAATGGCCGCGCAGTAGGGTAATGATCAGAAAACAAAGCAGATAAGATTTGCCGGCACCGGAGACCCCAGAAACCAGCACGTTAGGCGCCATGTTGGAGTCATAAAGATCAAACCCAACGAGTTCCCGATTCCACAAGCTAGGAAGTACAAATAGCGGGTTCTTACTGCCCAACCAGTTGCCCCAGATTGGTAGAAGTCTTGTCGCTCTTGAAGAACGCATGGTCGAAGTCCAGCCAGGTCCGTCAGTCGCGGGGTCGTAACTAGCAGGCAGACAATTCATGATCACTGCAAGATCAGTAATTGTGTGGGTCATCCCGCGCGCCCCATTTAGTTGAGTCATTGTAGAGACTCCCTCCGCGCTGGCCCGCAGAGCCTCATCAGGGGTCTCACAGATGAACGTTTGGTGGACTCCCACACGCACGATCTGCGAGGTGTTCTCATAGAGTTCCTGACGGGCTGAGCGAATCATCGAAACCTGAGTCTGAACTTTTTGGTTTCCCCGACCGGAGGCGGTGCGCAAGCGACGACCCATAAAAGTATCAAGACTATCGAGACGCTTCATCTGCGTCTCTTTACTATCCTTAGATAGCGTCACACTCAGAATATTCTCATAGGGCGAACTCTGCAGCGGGGTGATCATCAGGGGCAGACACTTCTTTGGTGGCTTGATCATTGAGACCGTCCGAAAGTAGCGACCGTTTTTCTTTAATAAGCCATCCTTGATGTGCTCTGCTGGAGTTTCAGAAATCTGATTAGACAGCATATCATCAGGGTCAAAGAGCGGGGCAGGGACTAGTGTACGGCGCCCGCGGCGCTTCTTAGTACCCTTTGAATGTCTGCGGTTGAGCATCGGATAGAGCAGACTAATTAGATCCTGACCCGTAAACAGCATAGGGGTCAACTGCAGTTCCTTTAGCTTAGAAATATTGCCATCGATAGTTCCTCTGAATTTCTCAGCATAGCTTGCGTATTCTTTCTTACGCATCTGCGCGCTCACTCCAATTTTGCCCTTAAGCATGAGCTGGATCGTCCGCTGTAGCTGCTCACGCATGCCGACAGCTCGCCACGGTGGATCGTAGCGGAAACCAATAATCAGGCGCTGATGACGTGGCCGACGATAGACGTTAGCACTTTTTGAGGCAGTCTTAAGACCGCGCAACCAACGCTTAGCCATCCAACCGGCTACGTTATCAGTGGGGTAGGCGTTTAAGGAAGTCTTAAGAATCCCCTCGACCTCAAAAGAGGTCACCCAGTTCACTTGCAAGCTAATCGCCGTATCCATGGCATCAAGCATCTCCTGAAAGCTGGCGGTAATCTCAAAAGCGTCGTGGTCAGATACATTTACAATCGCCCGCGGCTGGAGCTCCCAGAGAGACCACAGAGAGGCATCGGTATTTACAAAAAGTCCGTAGTTTTCATCGTATTTGGCGTACGATAGGAGGGAATTAAATAATTCCTCATCCTTATATAATCTCTCTCTGGTTAAGCGGCTGATACTCATGAGTTATTAAGATGCATTTTACCGAATGCAGGATTAAAAAAGTTAACAGATCGGTCTTTGATATTTACCAGTATCTTAACTCCGGATTTAGATTCAAGGTAGTTAATAAGTTCAGAAGGGCTAGCTTTAATATCCAAATCAATAAAAGTTTCTTTTAACCCTGCCGCACAATAGTGGCTGTAGGATAGCTCCCTGGCCATTGCCTGAGCCACCTCACACAGGTTTACCTGTTCTAGCTTGTAATGTGCCTTTTTTACCCAGAGTTTCTTACTCCCTGCGAAGTCGCCAATCGCCTGGTCACGATAATCAGGAATTGGTGATAGTACAGAGACTTGATCGTAATAAACCGGCTCTAAAGCGTTCTGTTGAGCAGAAATTGGATAGGTCTTTAGTTCTCTTTGGTCCACATCGAAACTGGACTCGCGGTTAAGACCTCCACAAGCACTTAATAGCAGCAGAGACAGCAAGGTCAGTGGCAGAAGACAGGGGCTAATTTTGTGCATTATTTCCGACTACGGACATAAGGCAGATTTGAGGTGTCACCAGACTTGTTACCAAGTTGCGCCTGCATCTCAAAAGCGTCGTTAACAGCCCAGTCGCCATCCTTGACTTTGAGATAATAATAGTGCGCCGGCACTAAATCTCCAAACCGGTTGAGGTGGTCCGGAACCCACATCAGGCGAATCAGAGCTGGCTTATAAACCGGGTTGTAAGGCTGCGGAAGCTGAGTTTTTGCCTTAGTTCCAATTGCCGCCAGAGCCAGGCGCGCCTCTTCAGACTTATTTTTCTTAGGGTTTAACGCATCATCATTTAACTCACCTTGAAGGGCGATCGGGGATGGCTCCTCATAGAACGGATTAGCGATTCTGCTCACCGTGGTGCAGGCACAGAGCTGTAGAAGAACAGCTCCAAGAATTAATTTTTGGTAATTCATTTTAATCAAGATAATCTAAACTGGTTGAACTCTCATCGATAGCTTCATATAAACCAGGTAATAATACACTTTGCGAGAAAACTGCCGTCGCCTCTCGTCCCGAGAGAATTTTCACGTGTGGTACCAGAAGTCGGGTGCGCTCCTCAACATACCGGCTCCACCTTTGACCAGATTGTTGCAAGCCTTCACCAAGCGCAAATTCAGCAGCCTGACCATCGATAGACTCTGTGATCGCTCCCGTTCCCGGACTAGTTGTGATTGTCCGGGCTCCCTGCCCAAAGGCACGTCCGGCGCCCTGAACTGTACCGGCAACAAGCTCTCCGGCCAAAACCTTACCGATTGGATCAATTAGTACTCCCTCCATTCCGACGATTCCGTCCTCTCCGGTCAGCCAACCATCGATGTCGAGCTCCTGGATTGAGCCATCAGGATAGCGCGTTGACATCTTCGTCAGACGAAACAAAGCCCGCTGATCAACCAGAGACCCCTGAGCGGCGGCAATTATCCGAGCCTCTCCCAGAGGGATAGCTGTACCATCAGGACCATACGCATCAGTGATAGTTTTTAAAACTACAGGGTAGGGCGTCCCGTCTGTTGGCGCATTAACACCGGCAAGCATCTCTATTCTGACCGAGCTTCCGGCCGGAATGATCGCAACTCTCGGCTTTTCCGGTTGCTTTGGTGCCGCCACCAGAGCGGTCGGATTAGTATTGCCGAAGGGCTCTAAGGTATCAGCATTAAAAGTACTAGTGACGTCAGCACCACCACCATCAGAGGCTCTTCCGGGTCCACGTGAACGGATTGATTCAACAGCGGTTTCTTGCTCACGGAGGCGCTCAATCAACCTTTGAAAAATCTGCGCTGTTCTGTCTTCATACTCTTTAACTTTCTCGCGTTGGATAGTGTTCTCCGACTGGATCTCATCAAGCTGATTTTTCAGACGGTCATTTTGCATTTGCACGTAAGTAAGCAGCTCATCGCTAGTCTCATCTGAGTCTGTAGCACCGGTACTCTGCTGCTCTGTTGCATTACTCTTCTTAGTCCTTTTACGTTTGGTGCCGGAATCACTCATCGACCAGACCAGAATAACTGAGAGCAGTATACCGCCAATAATCATCTGCCATTTCCGGTCGTGCTTGATCAGTAATGTAATGTCTTTTAATTTCTGTCTCATTTTGTACTACTAAATGGGGCTCCTGAATTAGGTTCCTATTGGGCTACTGTCACTACGTAGACCTTTGATAAATGTTTGCCGGCTAACTGCTGTTCTGAATCAACCGGGTTAGGGGAGAGCTCCCAGCGTTCTGCCATTACCGCTCTTGTCCCGTCGACTCTGAATGTTGCAGCGTTCAGCTGTTGCATCGAATCAAGCTGATTTTTGACGTTAAGAACATAACCCCAATAATTTGGCCCGATGTAAATCTGGTCGATTGTTGTTAAAATTGCGCCATCATCAAGTATTGTCTCACCACGGTGTTCAGAATTTACCCGGTATCCGTTAATCGAAGGCTTGCCAAATTCAACTGCCAAGACCATCTCCCTCATCAGGCCGCTGACAGAGTTGACCGGCGCCTGCGGAAAATTCTTAGTTAAATAAGGCGGAAGTTCTTCCGATTCCGGCACGATCGATGCTTGAGTTGAGGAAATACTGACGAGGTTATCACGTGGATTAAAGTTATCTGCTGGTTTAACACGCAGGGTGAAGGTCTCATCATTCTCAAGTTTAACGATAATCACGCCACCGGTACTGCTGAGTTCTTCCTGCGGAAAAACCACGATACTGCGGCCGTTAGGCTCAACATTAAACCCAGCACCTGACCCTTTAAAACCACTTTCAACTTTCTTCTGAAAGTTTATTTGTGTAGGCTCGCCAGGAGTGACATATACGTTTACCTCGCTGCCCTTATATTGAATATCACGCGCAAATCCTGAACTTGCCGTCAACGCAATAAAGAATCCGCAAAGTAGAAATTTCTGTAACATCTTAGCTTTTTAATTTAATTAATTCTAAATTCTGCACAACGATCCCGTAATCGTTCAGACGATTACGCGGAATAGTTGTCAGGGTAACAGTGTACTGCAAAACGTCTCCGTCGTACTGCACGCCAGCAATTGTTTTTGTTCTCTCACCAATCAAACGAACTTTTACTTTGCGATTTGATTCAAAATCGACAGTGGTTTTTTCATGGTCAATAAAGAAGAGTTGAGTTCTCTGGGTCTGTTTAATCAAGTTAAGTTCAGTGCCAAGCATCTCTCTGTTAAAATTATCTAGCAAAGGTTGAATCAATGAATTTGCAGCCTCGTTAAACTGGCGGTTAGCGTTCTTGTATTGGTATGATGCAATCAAATTTACAAAGTCTTCGGCAACACTAATAAACTCACTCTCAGGCACTTGATTAGCCGAGTAAAAGCCAGGCAAGGGCTTCTGTGGAACATTAAGTTTTATATCTCTGGTGGCATAAAGATAGAAACAGAGAACTAATGATAGCCCGGTAATCAAAACCTGCAGCAACGCTAAACCACGCCAGAGCGTGGCCTGCTCACGATAATTTTCCCAAATCTTAAGGGTGTCGTTCTCATTCCGGCTCTCTCTAATCCCGGTATCCTTAAGAATCTTGGAGATTGGGCTCTCGCTTTTACCTTTTTTTGATTTACTCATTGAGCTTCTCTTCCTGAATTAATTCAAACATTTCATCGAGGTCTAGATACGAGTAATCTTTAGACTCCGCTAGCTTTGCAATTGGAGCCCCACTCCAGATTGGTTGAAGCTCCGCAGGTCGTGGGATATTAGGCGGAGCAAAACCAAGCTTTGTTGCCAGCATATTCGCTATTCCCCGTTCTTCATCAGGGAATTTTTTACGCAACGAGGCCATTGAGATTGACACTCCAACAATAATTGCCAGATACAAGGGCATGCCAAGTGAGGCATTTAAGCCAGTCACTGTGCCAAAAAACATTGCCGAGATCACTCCGGAAATCCAATCACTTATTTTAGCTCCCATCAGGGTCCAGCCTTCATTAAGCCCAGGTATCACTTCTCCATTATCCATTAGTCTTGCTTCTTGTTGTCAAAGATTTTGATTTGGGAGCCGTATTTAATTCCTTCAGTGGTAATACCCGGCTGCGGTGCAATCGCCACTTTGAGGTCATTGGCGGCCGTTGATACCTGCTTACGCCATTGCTCGGTGTTAATTACCACATCGAGTGATGCGATTTTATTAGCACGGTCAAACTCATTCAGAGCCGAAATTAATTGAAGGCGAGCCCGGGTGAGGTGGGCAACGATCTGGGAGGTTTCAGCGCGAGAGGCATGCAAAATTGTATCCGTGTCAGACTGGCTGCTAAGATCGCTCTCTGAATTTACTATGCTGTCTTCCCCAACAGCGTAGGAATCCTCGGAATTTGGCTGAACATCGCTATCCTGCGCAGTGGCAACGCCAACGATAAGAAACAAGACCAGAGGGATCTGCTTTAAAAGTATCTTCATATTCAAAAAACCAAAACAACCGCCGAAACTGCTAGCGAATCTACATAAGCCTATCTGTTCCAAAACCAAAACTGATTCTGACAAATCTGCTAATTTTGTTAGATTAACGTCAGGCCGCCCCTGTTTCATAAACCTTTTTTTTAATTTCTGTACCAGCAGGGTTCGGCAGAAACTAACAAAACGATCTTAAACCGGCCTCTAGCTTTAAAGCTCAAGCTGTAACCAATCATGCTGGATTACCTGATCAATTAAACTATGTAGCTTCAACTTCGTAAATATGCTTAATTGTTTAGAAATCTGGAAGGAGTGATTGACAATTTGCCCCGTCAAAGGATCAGCTTGAAACTTTTGACTTATATTTTGGGCGATTAAGGCGATGAACTTTCTGCTGGCTGACATTGTGCCATGGTTTTAACAGTAGTTTATGAATACTAACTCTTCTGAAATTCATTTTTTTATTAATAAATCGTTCGCCAACCTTGCGCTAATCCCGCAAGCGGGTGGAATCTGCTTTGTGTTCAAGCCTTTTATTAACGGGTCTGAGTCTACAGACCCTGATGCGGGCTATCTCGAATTCCTGCTGCCTAAAGCAGCTGTTGGCGGTCTTTGGGCCACAGCTAAAGCATTTATGTTTGCTGTTGAATCACTTGATGAGAATATCGGAATATCAGCGACGCAAGAGAATCGCCAAACCTCAGATATTATGCTTAAGCTCTACAGAGATAAGCCTGCCGGAGCTAATGGAAAATTAGCGGGCAGTGAAAGCTGCTGGCTCAGACTTGTCAACGGTCGTAGTGAAGCGGAACGGCGGCGTATTAAATTGGGGCCAAAAGATTTGCTAAATTTAGAACTGGCCTGCCAGACTGCCGCCACTATCTGACCGAGTCCAGACGACCTGCAGCTGCAGCACTATCGCCTAACTGGGTGCGAGAAAGGAGTTTCTTCTGGTCTGTTACTATCTTGGAACGATCAGGAACTTTGAGGGTCCGAGATCAACAATCTTTTTCTTCTCAAGCTTGCTGGCGCCGTAGCCATATCTATCCTGAAGGACTGCAATATGCTGTTGCTGATGGTAGGAGCTGGTGCTCTCCTTGAGCATGGCAATGTGGTACTCACGACCTGAGCATGCATTCAAAAAAATTAGCGTAAGCAGCAGGACAAGAGTTTTCATGCGCTCAGTATATAAGAAGGTTAATCTTACGCAACAAAGATCGCCTGAACCTCATTACTGCCTGCCAAATTAGGCTGGTATTTCGCTCCTCCAAGAGTCTTTCGTTCAAATGAAATAAACCTCATCATGAAGTACCTTCAGCACTCCGGCCTGCAAAAGACCCCGCAGCAATTCCATTAAGAAATTTGCTGGCTTTGGCTGGTCAGAAGCTCCTCCGAACAGCATCACTTACTAAAGAACTACGCTATGAGGCTATTCTCGACGGCACAGAGCTTAAATGAGCAAATCCATAAATTGACCGATAAGGTTACTTATCGGTCAATTTATTAAATTTACGCTCTACCCAATCTTTAGCTATTTCAGAACGATCCGTGGCCCGCCCCTTGATATCCTCGTAGGTTTCAATCACTTGCTCACGGTCAATCTGCTTAATCAGATATTCGGCCCGCTCCATTGGCAGGTAGTAACGGAGCAAGAGATAGCCAAAAATCATTACGACAAATGTAATTGCCTGCAGATTCTGAAGATCAATCAAACGAGAAAAAAGTTTCTTTTTCATCTGGGTTTCCTGCAGATCGCTGATCAAAAGCTGAACCTGCAGGTTGAAGTTCTTAAGCTTTTTGACCTCGGTCACGCTCAGATCATTAATATTATCCAGATAAAACTGCTGGCTAAAGTTCTGCCTGGAATGCTTGGTTAAATAATAGTCGATTATCTCAGAGAGACTAATTGGCAGGTTCAACTGACGGTTATCGTAGTAACTCTCGATCACCTGATAAACCGGACTCTTAATTTTAAACTCATCTGTTTTCTCTTTAAGCAGCAAAAATACCTCGCGCCCCGAATCTGCCTGGTCAAGTTCCTGACCAACCACCTTTGAGAGTTCACCGGCGTAGAGCTCAATTCGGTTAGTGTGGTTGAGCGCAATTAACTCTACAGCCAAGGCGTTTAGCGTCAGATAGTCTTTAAATTGGACATCACTGTGATTCTTGATTTCCTTACAAACAGCCAAAGGCAGCAGCATCTTGCTCTCAATTCTGACAACCTGCGTCTGCAGTTCCAGCTGTGCAAAATAATCAGACTGCCAGTAAGTCTTCTTGTTTTTTGCCACGATAATCTTGCGCCGCTGTAGCAACGTTGTCAGGCCGACAAACAGTGCAAACAGGCCCACAAGTATTAACACTATGCTGATAACCGTGATCAGCAGAATCAGTAGCACCGAATCTGCCGGCTCAAAACTAAGGCTGAGATAGGTGTAGATGATGATGGCCAAACCTGAGAGCACCAGCGAGAGTGAAATCAGATTGTTGTTCGGCAGCTTGATCGAATATGTCTGGTAGGCACAAAGATCCTTTTTCAGGCGCTTGCATTTAAGCATCTGCGGACCCAACTCACGATCACATTCTGGACAATATACCTCTTTCATCAGGCTGGATTATAGTACGGATCGAAAACTTTAACTATATTGTGAGGGTGTTGGAAAAGTAATCCCTAATGCAAAAGAGCGGCGCTCTTTTGCAGAAACGTAGTTTCTGGCGCAAAAATCTCCGATTTTAAGCTGAAAAGACAAAATTAGGGCCTCCTGAAGATATGCTTTAATGATGCGATAGCATCATTGCACTTCAGATATCAGATTTAGTCCTAAGCATAAAGCATTACTGCGCAAATGACTTTTTCAGCAGGCCCTAATCATGAGCAGAAGCCGATAACGGCTTTTGGCTGACATAATCGACTATTACTGGCTTTAATCTCCATCGCTAGTTCTGTGCTCCCATACTCTCTAGGTGGCCGCTGGATGAGAGTAATTTGATTGATTCAGATCACCCCCTGTTAGTTCAACAATCAGCTAAAATCAGCTATAGCTATATGGTGAATAAATCTCCCGCTCTCTTCCTTCAAGGAATTAACGAAAACAACCTTAAGAACCTAACACTCTCATTAGATCATGATCGGCTTGTCACAATTACCGGGCTCTCCGGCTCCGGCAAGTCAACACTTGCCTTTGATACGATCTATGCTGAGGGACAACGGCGATATTTAGAGACTTTCTCACCTTACGTCAGGCAGTTTCTCGATAAAATCAAAAAACCAGACATTGCAGGTAGTGATTTTCTCCGACCAACGATTGCGATTGCCCAAAAAACCAAAATCACCTCGTCGCGTTCAACTGTCGGTAGTCTGACTGACATTAATGATTACATGGCAATCATTTTTGCCAACCTTGCGACGCCGATTGATCCGGATACCGGTCTGGCACTGCAGCGGACAACCCCTGCCCGACTGGTCAAAGTCCTTAAAACAATCTCTGCGCCATCGTTTCTGATCACAGCTCCACTGACCTTGACCAAGGTTAAAAAGCAGCTTGCCGAGGACTTAAAAACCTACGAGCAGCTTGGGTACTTCCGGTTTTGTCTGGAAGATTCAGACAAGATCTACAACTTAAACGAAGACTATGCCTTGCTCAGCCTGGGCACAAAGATAAATTTTGTTGTCGATCGCCTTAAAGCAGACAAGCAAAGCCCGGCCCGAATCAACTCAGCGGCCGAGCAAGCCTATCGGCTTAGCCGGGGTATCCTGCAGATTATTACTCCTGATAATACACGGACAACTTATACTGAATTTTTCTCACGTGAGAATGATCCTGCTGTTGAGCTACGCGTACCAGCAGCTCGTATTGGTTTCTTTCAGTCAGGTAACCCGCTGGGCGCTTGTAAAACCTGCAATGGCTTTGGTTCGATTCTGGTGCCGGATATTAGCAAAGTGATTCAGGATACAAATCTTTCACTAGCTGATGGAGTAATTTCATTCTGGACTGGTAAGGCTGGTAATACGATGCGTGGCAAGCTTAAAAAATTTGCTGCCGATAATGATATCTCGTTTAAAACTGCCTGGAGTGAGCTGCCAAAGTCTCAGCAAGATCTAATCATCAATCACAAAACGCGCGAGTATCCCGGTGTCCGTGGCTGGTTTGCAAACCTTTCTAAGAAAGCTTACAAGACGCATGTCAGAGTCTTTCTGGCTCGCTACCGCATGCAGGAGCAATGCCCCGATTGTCACGGCAGTGGCCTGATTGAGCTCGCGCAATACTTTCGCCTCGGCGGTCATAACCATCAGGATATTCAAAAGTTAGAACTGGCAGATGTCAGCCAGTGGCTTAATGGCTTAAAGGTCAAACAGTCCGACCATGAGCTTAGTGCTGTTTATAAGAATCTGACCGCACGGATTGAGTATCTGTTAGAGCTGGGGCTCTCTTACTTATCCTTAGACAGACCTGCCCGGACACTCTCCGGGGGAGAAACCCAGCGCGTTAACCTGGCGGCTGCAATTGGTAGCGAGCTCGTATCAACTCAATTTGTCTTAGACGAGCCGACCGTTGGCCTGCATCCCCGGGACACGGGACGTCTGCTTCAGTCAATCAGAAGGCTACAGCGCAAGAATAATTCTGTGCTCGTTGTTGAACACGATCTTGACGCAATTAAGTTCAGCGATCAGGTGATTGAATTAGGCCCTCTGGCCGGAACTGCCGGCGGAGAAATCGTCTATCAGGGAACGGCTGCAAAATGGCTGAAACAAAATTCTGGTCGATTTACGATGACCCCGGCAGCAAAGCTGCCAGCGCGCACTAAAACTGTGCTGAAGATCAAGAATGCAAAAATGCATAACCTGAAATCGGCTAATGCAGAAATTAAAGAGAACGTTATTAATACCCTGATTGGCGTTTCCGGTAGCGGTAAGAGTAGTCTGGTAAAGTCAATAATTGCTGCGGCTGAAAAGGAGCTGCACGGAAGAATCTCCTCTCCGCAAGCGGTTGTCAGTGGTCTGCAGAATTTTGCCAAAGTAATAGCCATTGACCAGAGCAGCCTGGCAAAAAGCCCACGCGCTAACATTGCCACCTACTCCGGTATCTGGGACCAGATCAGAGCTACGCTGGCTGACACAGCGTTAGCAAAGCAGAAACTTCTAACCAAGTCTTCATTTTCATTTAACGTGGCCGGCGGGCGCTGTCCAAACTGCGACGGGCTTGGCGATATCAAAGAGGAGATGCAGTTCCTACATGCCGTCTATGTTAAGTGTGATGCTTGCCTCGGCAAGAGATTCCAACAAGGTGTGCTTGAGGTAACAGCGCTCGGCAAAAATGTCTGGGAGTGGCTGGGCACAACTGTCTCAGAGTGTGCAGAAATTTTTACAGATAACCAGAACATCCTCAGGCTGGCCAACTATCTTGAGCTGCTCGGTCTGGGACATCTGACACTTGGGCGGTCGCTCAGTGAGCTCTCCGGCGGAGAGGCACAGCGTTTGAAGCTTGTGCCTTATCTTGAGCAATCAGAACAGACAACCTCCTTGCTGATTTTTGATGAACCAACAACAGGTTTACATCATCAGGATGTCCACCGCTTACTGACAATTTTTGATCAATTGATCGACAAGGGGCACACCCTACTGTGTGTCGAACATAATCCCGAGGTCGTACTTAAGTCTAACTACCTTGTTGAGCTGGGACCCGAGGCCGGCCGCTTTGGTGGCGAAGTTGTCTTCTCAGGGTCAGCTGCTCAATTACTTAAAGCCAAAACGATCACAGCGCATTACCTACAAGAATACGTCAGGGATTTTGGCAAGCCAGTCAAAGTGCAGTCGAATCAAAAGAAGATTAAACAGCAAAAATCAGATTTTCTTGAGATCGAGCATGCTAAGGAACACAACTTAAAGGATATCAGCCTAAAGATTCCGCACAACAAACTAGTTGCGATCACCGGAGTCTCCGGGTCAGGCAAATCAACAATCGCCAAAGATATCATCTTTGCCGAGGGCCAACGAAAATATCTGGATTGTCTCTCCCCCTACGCCAGGCATTTTATCAAAGAATTAAAAAAACCAGCTGTCGGCAGTATTACTAATCTCCGGCCAACAATCTGTGTGTACCAGCATACCTTTCAGCCCGGAAAGCTCTCAACAGTCGGTACGATGTCTGAGGTCTATAACTTCCTGCGTTTACTGTTTAGCAAATCAGGCGACCAATTCTGTAGCAAACATCCTGATACGCCGGTGACAATAATCAGTGCTGAGGATCTGCTGAAAAATGTCCAGGCCTTTGGTAAAAAAGAAATTCGACTGATCGCCCCGATCATTATTGCTAAGAAAGGCAACCATCAACAGGTTTTTGTCTCGGCTCTGGAACAGGATATTCACGAGGTCAGAGTTGATGGTAAATTCGGCAAGACCACAGCCAGTCTCGATGGTCTCAGCCGGCATCAGGTTCACTCTGTTGATTATGTCTGGGCTAGCTTGATCCCTGACCGGGTGCCGTCTGAGTTACTATTGGCTGCGATTGCTGAAATCACGACTAAAACTGGCGGCAGTCTGATTGTTAACGACGGCAAAAAAGATCACGTCTACAGCACCAAACGCGGTTGTCCGATTTGCAATACTGGTTACCTGCGACCAGACCCTGAGGATTTCTCTTTTAATTCCCGCCGCGGACGCTGTCCGGAGTGTGAGGGTTCGGGTCAGAAAATTAATGGTCAGGTCTGCAATATTTGCGACGGCAGCAGATTAAAACCCGAGAGTCTTCTGGTAAAACTTGCCGGGGCTAATATTCACGAGCTTAGTCAAAACACGCTTAGTGAGCTTGCGGACTTTCTCGGCAACTTTAAGTTGCCCCCAAACAAGCAGGCACTGGCCAGTCCGATTATCGCTGAGATCACTGACAGACTACAGCGATTGATTAATCTGGGCATGAATTATCTACCGCTCGCCAGATCCTGCCGCTCGCTCTCCAAAGGAGAGCTACAGCGACTGCGGTTAGCCAACGCCATGGGCTCTCCCCTCTCCGGTGTGCTCTATATCTTTGATGAGCCGAGCGCAGGCCTGCACCCATTCGATAACCGGCCAGTGCTCCAGGAGTTCGGGCGCCTGACAGAGCGTGCAAACTCTGTGTTGTTGATTGAGCATGAGGCGGAGAGTATCGCAGCAGCTGAGCATGTTCTCGAAGTCGGTCCGGGTGGCGGTCAGGCAGGTGGCGAGATCGTGGCTAATTCTGCGGCTGTTGATTACGATTACGGACATCCGGCAATCATTAGAGCTGAAGAGCCATTTTTGCTGAAGAAACAGCCGAAGCTCAAGCTTAAAAAGATCACAGTTAATAATATAAATAACCTGTCGCTGGATTTACCGTTGCAGAGTCTGATAACGATCGCCGGCGTATCAGGCAGTGGGAAAAGTAGTTTGATTAACACCGCACTGCTGGAAACAATCGGCAAAGACCTGGGTAAAAACTTTAGCAGCTGGACCAGTGAGTATGGAAAGATCAGCTCTGCTTTGCAAATTGATCGCTTGCTTGTTGTCGATCAAAAACCAATCGGAAAAAACAGCCGCTCTACTCCTGCCTCTTATCTAAAAATTTGGGATGAGATCAGAACATTGCTTGCGGCAACTCCAGTTGCACGCAGCCGTGGCTGGGGTCCGAGCTTTTTCTCTTACAACGCTAAGAACAGCGGACGTTGCCCTGAATGCTCTGGTATGGGCACCAAAAAGCTGGAGATGAACTTTCTGGCCGAGGCCCGGGTTGTCTGCCCTATTTGCGCCGGCAGACGGTTCACCGATGATGCGCTGACCGCAAAATATGCAGGCTTCGATGCCAGTGAAATCCTCAACATGACGTTTGAGGATTTAAAAGACCAGTTCAAAAACCATCAGAAGACCTATCGTCTTGCTAAGGCTGCCTGCGAGCTGGGGATTGGATATCTTAACATTGGCCAGAGCTCAGCTACACTCTCCGGTGGAGAGAGTCAGCGAATTAAACTCTCGCAAGAACTCTCAGCTAAACAGCGCGGCCATACCCTTTATTTACTTGATGAGCCGACGGTTGGACTGCATCATCGCGACGTGGCAAAACTGCTGACCGTTCTGCGCAGTCTCGTAGCCCGGGGAGATACTGTAATTCTAATTGAACACGATTCTCAGGTAATTGCGTCTGCTGACCATGTAGTCGAACTAGGGCCTGGCCCTGATGCCAATGGCGGTAAGGTGATCTTTGAAGGCAATCCTGCTGAATTAAAGGTAGCTAAGACTCCCTGGGGTAGAATCTTAGGTAGATAACGCTTGCTCGGTAGTTCAGGTGAGCTCAAGGCTGACTCAATTTGGGGTTGCTGATTAAGTAACCCTTTCTTCAAAAGATCTGTGCACTCTTGAAGAAAGGTGATTTCCGGCGCAAAATCTCAGATTTTGCTGAGTACTCTTCTGGTGAGAAGACAAGATTAGGGCCTCCCAGTGGGACACTCTTATGATGCGATAGCATCGTTTCAAGTTGTCAGCTTCAAACACGGCGCAGGAGGTTTAACCGCTATAGTTAGAACCCCTCGCATTTTAAACGGCAGATCTGACCCTAAGGCCTCCGGGATCATTACACCAAAGGCTTTGCCGGCAGGCCTCTATTGTGATTGAGGCAGCGACGGTTGGCAGGGAGAAACTCTTAATTTTTGAGGCCAAACTTTGATGATTTTTCTATTTCAATTAGAAAGTTCTTCACGGCTCGAGTAGATTTGAGTCCTACTATATTCAAGTGACGGTAGACCTTCCCGCCGACTGTTTTTCTTAGATCCCGATTTCGCCTTCTGTAGGAACTTAAAATCCAGATTAACAGAGATCTCTTTGAGAGAAATGTCTTAGCTAGTGATTCTGTATTGTTTCCATATATTTTCTCACCGGAGAATCCATGATGTAGTGCCCTTCTCAATCCCCTAAAAAGAACAACTCGCAACGGCAGATTGAGCCAAATCACCGTGTCCGCGTTAGACCAGACATAATCTCTGACGGCACTGTAGTTTCCATCCACTACCCAATGATCAGTGGGAATTTTGGCGCGGACGATTGTTCTGAAAGAGTCTGAACTTCTCGCTTGCCAGTTCTCCTGCCAAAAAAACGCATCAAGCTCAATATGCTCTAGATTTAGCATAGAAGAGAGCTTCCTGGAGAGAGTTGATTTGCCGCTGCAACTGCTCCCAACTACCACACAGCGGTTTAACTCTAACCGATCTGCGAGCTTAAGGTCCTTGGACAACACCACTAGCATTATTAATAATCGACTGGAGAAAAAGAACTTTTAGCCTGCCTCCCGGACTCTCCATCCTGCAAAGCTTCCTTGATCCCGGAGCAGAACGTCATTAAGTTGCCTGACAGAATGACACTTAGATTCTACGCAGATAGCTCAGGGAGGCATAGTGGCAGCAAATCCGTGGCCAGAATCGCTTCGCTAATCGTCGTCAGCTGCAAATTCCTCGTCTTCCTCTTCATCACGGAATCCGCCTTCTTTGCGCTCAAGTTCTTCCTTAGCTTCAACTGTATACTGCGCTACCGGGCGCGCCTTGAGGCGAGCGATTGGGATATCCTCACCTGTTAGCTCACAAACGCCATAGTCACCGATGTCATCACCTTCACCAAACTTTTTGATCGCATGGTCGATCTTTTTTATAAGCTTAAGCTCGCGCTTGCCGATTCGGGCGGAGGTGCGCTGCAGATACTCGATTGATGCGATGTCTGCATCATCACCACCGATATTAGACATTCCACTACTTGAATCAGCCGCAATTTTTTTCATGTGGTCGACAATTTTTTTTCGTTCAGCGATCAGATCAGATTTAAGCTCTAATAATTGCTTGTCACGTTTAGGTAACTTATCACCGGAAGTATCGGATTTTTTTGGCATGAGCTGGCTACTAAGTAAAATTTAAGTTGATGATAGTATGCTTTGATTATTTTAAAATCAAGTTTATCTCCTATTGTTTAGAACAGCTGTTATTGTAGGATTGCGATATGCCGGAGAGGGAAAATGTAGAAAAAATAACTGTGCGAGCTCCTAGCAACATTGCCCTGGTGAAGTACTGGGGCAAGCGAGATAAGCAGCTTTTTTTGCCCTACAACAGTAGTTTAAGTGTCAGCCTGGCTGAGCTGACAACTACCACGACTTTGGCTGTAGCCAGTCTCAACAAGCTGACCTTAAATAATCAGGAGTTCCCGCCTGACAGCAAGCAATATCGCAAGATATTCGATGACTACCTCCCGCGTGCCGGAGAGCTTATTGGCCAGGACATCCCTGCCCTGCAAATCATGAGTAGAAACAATTTTCCGACTGCTGCGGGATTAGCCTCTTCAGCTTCAGGATATGCGGCGCTGGCCATCGGTTTGAATGGTCTGCTGGCAGGCGATTTGCCCCATTCCCGCCTGAGTATTCTGGCCCGAATTGGGTCTGGCTCAGCCACTCGCTCAATTAGCGGCGGGTTTAATGCCTGGCTCAAGGGCGAGCAGGCTGATGGCTCTGATTCGGTAATCGAAGAGCTCAAGCCAGCAAGCTTCTGGCCGGAATTTAGGATAAAGGTTTGTGTTACCAGCACGGATCAAAAGTCTGTGAACTCTACAGATGCGATGGCCAACACAGTCGCAACCTCTCCCCTGTACAAGTCTCTCTGGCTGCAGACAATTAGTCAGGACTTGGCCGGTCTCCGCTCCGCTTTGTTAGCCAAAGATATTAAACAATTAGGAGCGATAGCTGAACATAATGCTCTGAAGATGCATGATACAATGCGCACCAGTAATCCACCGATGGACTATTGGAACAACACCACTCACCTGCTGACACGTGCGGTGGCTCAGCTGCGGGAGTCAGAAAAAATCCCGGTTTTTTTCACAATCGATGCCGGCCCTCAGGTCAAGCTAATTTATCTGGCTGAGGATGAGGAGCGTGTCAATTTGTTAGCCAGGGCTTATCTTCCGGAATCAGATATTATCAATTGTACGGTTTCCTCAGGTCCGGAGTTAATTAGTGAGCACTTATTTTGAGCGTCCCGAGTACAAGTACCTTTTCTGCACCAGGCAAGCTGGTGATTGCTGGCGAGTGGGCTGTACTCAGCAGTAGCAACCATGCAATCGTCGCAGCTGTTGACCGCAGATGTAGCGTTAGTCTGACCAAAAATACACTGGGAAAAGTCAGACTGAATTTACCGGGTTTTGCACTCAGGGCTAATTACGATCTGTCCGGCCGGCGCCTCGAAGCGGACAGCCTTAGCCAAGCCGAACTTGAGCTATTCATCTATCTTGAGTCAACAATCAACACGTTTCAGGACTTTTACCCGATCGAGCAGGGATTTGATCTTGAGACTGCCAGTGCGGACTTGTCATATAAGTCACCTGACCAACGTTTACACAAATTAGGCTTTGGCTCTTCGGCTGGCATAATCGTGGCAACTACGGCAAACCTCCTGAAGCATTTTGGCCAGTCAGAGCTCGGCACAGAAAGCTTTGCTCTGGAATGTTTTAAGATCTCCGCTCTGGCGCATGCAAAAGCACAGGGTGCCGCCGGCTCAGGCTTTGACCTTGCGGCGGCTGTCTACGGTGGAGTAACCCTGTATTCAAAACCAGACAAAAGCTTCTCTGAGATCAAGTCACTGGACTCTCCGGAATGGGCTGGGCTGAGGATTGAGCAAGTCAGCTGGCCGGCTGAACTCAGTCTACTAATTGTATTCTCAGGTAACTCTGCCAGCACAAAGAGCCTTCTGGCAGACTTTAGGCTAATCCCTAAAGCAAGGTATGCTGAGACCTTTGAATCTATCGAACAGAATACTCTCCATCTGGCAGAAACGCTTGCTGAACTATATCTCACAGGCACCCTAGCCTGCGTGCGAGGCAATCAAATTCTGCTTAATCAGTTCGCATCAGAAACAGGCTTAAACATTTTGACTCCCCACCTAGCAAAGATAATCTCCCTGAGCAGCGAGCAAAAAGAAATAGCCGCTAAAATAGCTGGAGCGGGTGGCGGAGACTGTGCGCTGGTTATCTGTAAGAAGACGCAACAGATGTCAGTAGAGGAGCAAATCGATGACCTGGACGGGGTTTATCTTATCAATGCTCAGATAGACTGCAGAGGTGTCTCGGCGGAAGCTTACACAAAACCCTAAACGAGGCCTTGACATGAAGTCTACTAAGAAAGCAGACCTCGACCAGAGAAACTATGCTCGCCTGATTACGAGGCAAAATTAAAGTCAGCCCGAATAAGGGCGCCAACCAATTAGAACAGTGGCGCACCAAATGAGAACTGAGTAACAAACCCATCATCGCCGTCTTCTTTATCAAGCGGAAAACCAAACTCGACGCGTAACGGCGCAATTGGCGAGTTCCAGCGAAACCCAAAACCGGCAGCGGCGCGCAACTCACCCAGGTTGATACTTTCCTCATCATCAAAAGCCTCACCCAGATCATAGAAGACTACACCGCGCAACTGCGCCTCGCGGGAGAGCGGAAAGATTAGCTCAAGGTTATTGATAAACTGTTTGCTACCACCAAACTCACTGCCATTCTCATCGCGTGGTCCAAGCGAGCGCACTTCGTACCCTCTGACGGAATTAATCCCACCAGGAAAAAATCTGCGGAAAAGCGGAAAAGGATCATCATCTGTGGTCTCTCCGTAGGCCATACTTGTTCGCCACGAAAACACCAGACTATCACCAAAGTCACCTTTTATTAGCGGTGTAAATAACTCATTACTAGCTTCGAGCAAGTAAAACTCTTCGTCGCCGCCCAGACCCGCGTACTCAACGGAGGCAATCTGGCGGGAGCCATCTGTCGGAGTCAAAGGGTTATTAATTGTATTACGCACTAAGCGGGGAGTGACAGATGAGGCCGTAGTATCGCCGGCCGAATCCCGGATAAACTGAGCTGCGCGGTCCAATTCAATATCTTCGATACTAATGTCCTGAAACTGATAGCGCACAGAAAAATCCAGGTCATTAGCCCATTCTCCGTAGAATTCCTCTAAGGGATAGCCAAGCAAAAATCCGGCACCATTAATTGAGCGGTCAAAATCTTCAAATCTACGCTCGCGCTTAAAAGCCTGAAATCCGACCCGCCAAAAACTATCGCCAAAACGGGGATCATCAACCGCAAAAACCAGGTTATCAGTCCGGTTACCAATATCGGCGTTAACCGTTACTCTGCGGCCAGTACCCAAAAAGTTATTCTCTGAGAGTCGCACATTAAATAGGGCGCCGTCTCCACTTGCAAAACCACCACCGACACTAAATGCGCCAGTCGAACCTTCTTTAACTTTGACATCCAGGTCAATCAGTTCGTCACTACCAGCAACTGGCTCAGGAGTGATCGAAACATCTTCGAAATAACCGGTGCGGCGCAACTTAGCTTCACTACGTTTGACATCTTTGCGCGAGAAGCGCTCTTGCTCGTCAACTTTTAGTTCGCGGCGGATAACGTTGTCATACGTTTTATTGTTGCCTGAAATCTTTACTTCATTGACAGTTGTCAGCTTGCCCTGATCGATTTTGAAGTTCAGGTCAACCGTCTTACTACTCAACTGAACATTTGTCTCGGGCACCACATTGGCAAACGCATAGCCGACATTTCCAAACACATCCGCCAGATTTAATGCTTCCTGCCGAATCTTACTGGCATTAAAAATTTCGCCTGAACTAAGATCTAACTCATTGACCGTCTTGCTGTATGAGTTATTCAGCAGGTCACCGCTGACAGAGACCTTTCCGACATCAAACGGCTCACCCTCTCTGACGTTAAAGACTATTTGCAGACCAGTGTCTTCGCGCAGAATCTTGCCGGCCTCGACCTGAGCGTTAATATATCCCAAGTCGAGTAGTCTTTGCAGAATTGCAGTTTTGTCGGCTTCAAGAAACGCCTCATTGAGCCTGCCAGTGTTATAGAGCCAGGAATTCCACCACTTATAGCGCTTGGTGCGCAGGACATCTGCCAGATCATCGCCATCGACGTTTCCTTCAGTCTTAACAATTACATCCTCGATCTTAAACTTTTGTCCTTCATTAATTGTAAATGTCAGATCAACCTGCCCGGGGGATACTTCCTCGGTACCGGATAGAATATCGGCGTCAATAAACCCCAGAGTCTGATAGTAAATCCTTGTATTGAGCTCCTGCTGCTTAATTGTCAGCGGGTCAAAGTATGGGTTTTCTTTTGAGTTAAGAATCTTACTGAGTTGCTCCAGGCTACCTTTCTCATTTCCCTTGATATAGATCTTGCGGATAAAGGGCTGCTCCTTAATATTCAGTATCAAGGTGGTGCCAGCCAAATCTGCTTCAATATTATCGATACCGCCAAGCTTATAGATATTTTTGATTGCTGTACGGATTTGTCCGGCAGACAAGGACCCTGGCTTGAGACTCGCAGCTTCGCTGAGCTCCTGGTCGGAGAGCCTGACGTTCTCCCGAAAGTCGATCTTTGTAACCTGGTAATCAGCCCAGAGGTTTGCTGCTAACAAAAACGTCAACAGAAACAGAGTTCTAAGGAGCTGGATTTTCATACAATACATCTTGATCAATGGTGATTTGGCTTGCGCTGTTCATTTTATACACGAGTTCAAACTGACTGGCCAGCTCCACATTGTGAGTCACAACCACGAGAGTTCGCTGCTTAGAGGCAACCTGGCCAAGCAGAAACTCCGAGATCTCATCACTACTCTGCGGGTCCAGACTACCGGTTGGCTCATCTGCGATAATCAGTTTTGGATTATTGATTAAGGCCCTGGCAATCGCAACTCTCTGTTGCTCACCTCCGGAGAGCGCAGCAGGCTTGTGGCTTAGCCGGCTTCCTAAATTAAATGCCTGTAGCAATTCTGCCGCCCGCTCCTTTGCTGTGCGAAAGCTCTCACCAGCCAGCACAGCAGGAAGAGCGGTATTCTCAAGGGCAGAGAATTCAGGCAGTAGATTATTGAACTGAAAGATAAAGCCGATATTCTCTAGTCTGTATCTGGCTAGTTCCTGCTGTGAAAGGTCTGTAATTGTGATCCCGGCAATGTCGATCGTCCCGCTATCGGGTCGGTCTAGACCGGCCAAAAGATGCAGCAAGGTTGATTTTCCAATCCCGGAGCGGCCACGAATTGCGACTGACTGTCCTAAATCAAACTCAATATTGGCTCTCTCAAGCACCGTTAAGCTCTCAGCGTTTGCAGTGAGAGCGTAACGCTTACTAACGTTCTTCAGACAACAGGTTTCAGATTTCTGCATTATTCACTCCTCAGCACTTCACAGACATTGGTCTTACTGGCGCGATAGGCGGGGTAGATTGTGGCCAGCAGGCAAATCAGCCAGGACAGAACAGCAACGGTAAAAAAATTAAATATATTAACTTCTACTGGCAGGGTGTCAGTTGGGAAGATATTCTTCGGCAAATCAAAACCGTACTTCGACAAGATAAAGCAGGTAACAAAACTAAGAACCAGACCAAGCGTGGCACCGTAGAGTCCAATCTGGCTGCCCATCCTAAAGAATATTCGGCGAATCACCTGATTAGGCGCGCCGAAGGTCCGCATAATTGCAATATCTTTGCGCTTTTCTAGCACTATCATAATCAGGGAGGTGATTATCGAGAAGCTGGCCAGCACGATGATTAAAAGTAAGACGATAAAATATGCCTTTTTCTCTAGTGCAATCGCCTCCCAGAGAGCTTTGTTCTGTTCAGTCCAGTCACTGATATAGAATAACTCTTGATAATTTTCATTGAGCAGTGTGCTGATTTCTCCTTTGACAGCAGCGCTCTGATTAGGGTCGTGCAGCGTCAGCTCTACTCCGCTGTAGAAATCCTGCCTGAAAAACCGTTTGGCTGCCGCAAGCGTTGTATAGGCGAGCGCACCTTCGTACGCCGCTACTTTGTTCTGATAGATCCCGGCAATCTGAGCTGTCACCTGCCGCGGAGCCAGCCCTAGAGGGCTTGCCTGCAATTCGGGCGAAATCATCGCCAGCTTAGAGCCTGCAATTTGATCCGTACCAAAAATGCCGAGCTTTTGAGTCAGATTTAAGCCGAGCAGGATTTGCGGTAATCGTGCGCCTGGTTTTACCTCTTTGCCTGTGAGAGCCGGTAAGTCTGCGAAAAGGTCAGCTATCCCCTGCTGGTAAGCCGGAGCTGAAGCCGATTCGATAGCCAGTCGCTCGGCCGAGTCAGCAGCGATGCCCTTAAGAATGACTCCCTGAGTTTGATTATTCGGCGTCCGCAACAGCACCTGACCCTGCAGGTACGGTGAAACCGTGGCAACCTCAGAGATCGCCAAAAGATCACCCTCCAGCCGCGGCCAGCTACGAATCTCTTCTTGCGGACTGCTCAGATGAATGTGCACAGAACCAATTAATTGATTCTTCAGCTCAGTTTCAAACCCGGACATGATAGCCATCGCAACGTTGAGCGCAGTAATTCCAACTGCAACACTGAGCACAGAAAATATACTGATCAGATTAATAAAGTTCTCAGACTTTCTGGTAAACAGGTAACGATTAGCTACCAAACTGACAAAATTCATCAGGCTTTGTCCGAGCGCTGTCTTTGGAGCAGCTTCAAGCTTTACTCTGAGCGTCTAAAGCCTCAGCCTGCAACTCTTCGCCCGAGAGCGGTTTGAGCTGCGGGAAAAATACTACTTCGCGGATCGTTTGAGAATCAGTCAGCAGCATCACCAGTCTGTCGATTCCAATCCCCTCACCCGCAGTTGGCGGCATGCCGTATTCTAATGCCCGGATAAAGTCGGCATCGGCCCCCGCAACTTCATGTTCTCCAGTTTCTTTTTTCTCAGTTTGATCTGCAAAACGTTGGGCTTGGTCAAATGGATCGTTAAGCTCAGAGAAACCATTTGCAATCTCCATCCCGGCGATAATTAATTCAAAGCGATCTGTAATACGCGGATCCTGATCGTTTCTGCGGGCAAAAGGCGAGATCGATGCCGGGTGATGAGTAATGAAAACCGGATCTGAAATTTTTGGCTCCACCAGGTCTCCCCATAAAGTGTCCAACGCCTCGCCCCAATCCTTAGTTGTCAGCTTGACCTGATGCTTCTCAGCGATTGCCGTTAGATCTTCGATTGAGTCAGAAGCCATTGCCCGGTCAACACCACCAATCTCATAGATTGAGTCCTGCATGGAAATCCGCTGCCAGGTGCCTGCAAAGCTAATGGTCTTCTCTGCGTAGGAGAAATCTGTAGATCCGTGAACGCTCTCTGCTAATTGCTTAAGTAGATCTTCTGTCAGCGTCATCAAGTCGGAGAAGTCGGCATAAGCCTGATAGAATTCGATACTGGTGAACTCCGGGTTGTGCTTGCGCGAGAGGCCTTCATTACGAAAAATTTTACCAATCTCGTAGACCCTTTCAATACCGCCAACCACAAGCTTCTTCAGCGGTAATTCAGTAGCAATCCGCAGAAACATATCTGCGCTCAGTGCGTTAAAGTGACTGGTAAACGGGCGGGCAATCGCGCCACTGGCGACATCTGAGAGAATCGGTGTTTCAGCTTCTAAATAATCACGCTCGTTGAGATAGTTGCGGATCGCCTGAATGACTTTTGCTCTGGTTTTAAATGTGGCGCGGACATCCGGATTAGAAATCAGGTCAACATAACGATAGCGGTAGCGCGCATCGACATCACCCAGTCCGTGCCATTTCTCAGGCAATGGAATTAGGCCTTTTGTCACCAAAGAGATTTGGTCCGCGTGCAAAGTGAGCTCGCCGGTTCTGGTTTCAAACAAAAACCCTTTAAGATAGACAATGTCCCCGACATCAAAGGTCTTAAAACCCTGATACTCTTCAACGCCAATATCGTCCCGACGGACGTATGCCTGAACCTGCCCGCTACGGTCAAGAATCTTGATAAAGGCAGCCTTTCCCATCATCCTGCGGGCAACAATTCGGCCGGCAATTGAGTACCGCGGCAGCCCGGCTGTATCCTCATCCTCGGTCTTTGCAGGAGCGCCCAAAACTAAGAGATCAGCGGCGGTTTGTTTTGGTTTAAAAGTATTAGGGTAGGCCTGCCCCTGTTCCCTAATCTTCTCCAGTTTCTCAATTCTGACTTGTTCCTGCTCACTGCGATTATTCATAGGCGCAAGTTTGCCCGAATCCGGCAAATATCACAATTATTTCTCGGAATTCAATGCATCGTAATTCGCTAGGCTCCGGGTGACTGCCGGCCTCCGCAGCTGGGTATAAAACCAGCATTTAATATAGGCCAGACTGAACTCAGGTCTTCCCTGAGCCGCCTGCTAAAATTTGCTTGTGAGGTCAATAATTTAGCTAAGGCAGCTACTAACTCAGATGCCAGTGTCCTCAGAGAACCAGGACTGGTGTTTACTAATGCGAGAGGTTCGGGTCATTTGTGTCTAAATTTATCGGGGTGATTCTTGGCTAATTCAGGTTAGCTAACTCAAAAGACTTGCATATATAAATCAAACTTCGAGAGGCTGTCGTCACCTAAATGTTACATGGCTTTTAAACAGCTTTTCAGCTAATTTGAGCCTATGTCAAAAAGAAAGCTTGTAACTTGCGGTCTCCCCTATTCAAACGGCTACCTCCATGTCGGTCACATCGCAGGATGCTACTTGCCGGCTGATATCTATGTCCGTTACCTACGGATGAATCAGCGAAAAGCATTATTTATCTGCGGTTCTGATGACCATGGCGTGCCAATAAAGCTATCCGCTGAGAAAGAGAATAAAAGCCCTGCTGCTGTTGCTGCTTTTTATAATGCTGCGCAACTCAATGATTTTGCCGGCCTGGGGATCAAATTTGATATCTACGGCGCAACCAGCAACTCTGACTATCACTATGCCGCAGCGCAGGATTTTTTCTCTCAGCTAGACGCTCAGGGCTACTTCACCAAGAAGGTATCGCAGCAATTCTATGATGCTGAAAACAACTTTTTCCTTCCGGATAGGTATGTCAAAGGTACCTGTGGTTACTGTCAGGCCAAAGAACAAAATAGCGACCAGTGCGAGAACTGTGGCCGCCAGCTCGATGTTGAGCATCTGGCGGATCCTTATTCGGTGATCACCAGGCAAACAGCCAGCATAAAGGATACGGCCCATTGGTATCTCGACTTGCGCAAATTCTCAGACACAGTTTCGCAATGGTTAGACAAAGCCACAATTCGCGATCAGACAAAAAGCTTTGTCAGCGGCTTAATCGAGACAGGCTTAGTGGAGAGAGCGATGACCCGCGACCTTGATTGGGGTGTTCCACTACCGGAGAGCTCTGACCCTGATGCTAAGAATAAGGTGCTGTATGTCTGGTTTGACGCGCCGATTGCCTATATCTCCTACACAATGGAAGCGCTGGCAAGGAACGGAGAGGATCCCCAAAGCTATCAGGATTGGTGGACAGATCCCGACTCAGAAATCATCCACTTTATCGGCGAAGACAATACCGTTTTTCATTGTATCATCTGGATTGCAATGCTTGCCGCCTACAAGAAGACCCAACTACCCGCAGCCGTAATCGTTAATCAGTTTGTTAACATAAAGTTCTCAGCAGATGACGCGGTAGAAAAGATTTCTAAATCCAGGGGTAATGCCGTCTGGATCAAGGACTATCTGGCAGGTGAGAACAATCCTGATTCGCTGCGATATTACCTTAATTCAATTGCTCCGGAAAAATCACGTTCAGTTTTTAATCCCGAAGATCTAATCCAAAGGCACAACTCAGAATTGGCTAATAACTACGGCAATTTTGTTAATCGCGTCCTTAGTTTCTACACTAAGCATTTCGGAAACTCTGTCACTGCTCCCGACCCCTCACTATTAGACCAAACAGATTTAGATTTAATCAAGCGCGGAGAACATGCATCAGTTGAACTTGGTGAGCTGATCGAAAATTTCCAGTTTAAGAACTATGGTGAAGCGCTCTACCGCCTGATCAAAGATCTTAACCTCTACATTGATGACCGCGCCCCTTGGAAACTAAAGAAGACTGACCCCGCCCTGACAGAGAATATCCTGAAGGTCTGTATTCTGCAGATTTATAATTTGGCAATCTACACTCAGCCTCTTCTGCCATTTACCTCAACAAAACTGCTTAGAATGCTTGGCATCGAAGAGAGTACTGAGAGCCTCTGGCAGTCCGCCGGCACGTTTCCTGAGAAGGGCTTAGTCATCGGCGAACTTGAGATTCTGTTTAACAAAATTGAAACAGAGTAAGACCCGGCTCCGGGGGCAAGACTCTACCTGACCCCTTTTTAAACGGCTAAAACTACCGGAGGCTGACATTCGGGGCTCGTTCCGGCTAATGTCTGGGGCAGCGCTGATCCACCCTTGGTAGAATTTCTGAGCCAGAGACAACTAAGGCGTTGGGAACACTCAACAAGGTTTAAGCTTGGCACCAAGCTCGTCAGAGTATTTCAGGCCTCCTAAGAGCGTGATCTAAGTAGGACCGCTCAATACTTAGAGCTTGATCTGATACC
The DNA here is from genome assembly GCA_032356305.1 of Prasiola linearis. Classification (NCBI taxonomy): domain Eukaryota; kingdom Viridiplantae; phylum Chlorophyta; class Trebouxiophyceae; order Prasiolales; family Prasiolaceae; genus Prasiola; species Prasiola linearis. Next base: position 136,101 of record JAULKR010184104.1, read on the forward strand.
TGAAGTGCGAGGGTTCTGGCCACAAATGACCACAGCCCTTGCATTCTACCAACTCGATTAACCGCGATACTTCTATCGCGTTATAAGGGGTTACTGAATAAGTATTCCCCTTATTCAAAAGAGCGCTGCTCTTTTGAAGTTAAAGGTTATCTACTCAGCAACTCTTTTTTAGTAAGCGTATACAGATACTTGGGTGGCTTTGGTCAAAATCATCACGATCCTTAGTGGTCCGGTCCCAAATCACGGACCTTTGCACTGCTGAAGCTGCAGAGATCAGGGTCATAAGGGGCGAGATTCTCCTTAAGTAATCACTTTAAGCGCCGATAGTTTAACTTATGACCCTACTCCGCATTATCTTTCTCCTATCATTTACGCTCATATCAGCAGCCAGCGCTGAGGTGCTTGCAGGCTGGGAACACAGTAATCCAAATAATCCTGCTCAGACCAAAAGAGGGGTTCTGCTCAGCGGTGGTGGAGTAATCTACGGATCTCCGACTATTGCTGAAATCGATGGAAATCTTGGGAACGGTCTCGAAACTGCTGTCCTGACCGCTGATGCGGTGCTTAACGTTGTCAGCGCTGATGGCCAGCTATTGTGGGCAGCAGAACTACCAAACCATGCCTGTCGTGATGCTGGTGCTACTAACAAGGGTTTTTCAACCCCTGCAGTCGCCAAACTATTCAACGATCAGAAATCCTATGTTGTTGTCGGCTATGGCGGAATTGGTGCCAAAGCCTGTGGCGGCGGAGTTATGGCTTTTCATGGCGACACCGGTGAGCGACGCTGGCATTTTGACCTCGTAAAATTCGCCAAAAAACAAAACTTTGGCGTGCCAATATCTCATTCAGTTTTTGGCTCACCCGCGGTAGTTGATATAAATAAGGACGGTTACCCAGAAATCGCCTTTGGCAGTTATGACCGCAACGTCTATGTTTTAAATGCTCGTGGGAAAGCAATCTGGTACTACAATGCGGCTGATACAGTCTGGTCCTCGCCAACATTTGTCGACGTTAACGGCAAAGGCAGACTTGAGCTCCTGATCGGCACCGACATCACTGAAAACAAATTCCTAAAACCCGCCACAAAGAATGGTGGCTACCTTTACGCCTTTAAGTTGAGAATCCGTAAAGACAACCGCGCTTACCGCAGCCGCAAGGCACGAATCAGAGCGCGCCGAAAAATTAAAAAGCTACAACTCTTTGGTTTCCAAAACTCTAAGGCTTACATCTGGCGGACTCATTTTGACCAGGTGGTCCATTCTTCACCCGCAGTCGGTGAACTAATTGCTGAGAATCCGGGCCAGGAGATAGCGATTGGTAGTGGTTGCTATTTTCCTGAGACTTCCGATAATAAACGAGGCAAAGCTGTAAATATTCTGTCATTAAAAACTGGCGAAGTCTTGCGGACACTCCCTACTCCGGTTTGTGTCACAGCAAGCAGTGCAATTGCAGATCTCGATTTTGATGGCAGCAATGACATTGTCGTCCCGGTAATTGGTCACAGCAGGCAAGGCGGAAATGGCAGTAGTGCGGTGATTGCCTTTAACCCCCAGACTAGCCGAGAGCTCTGGAACACAGTTCCTAAGGTGCGCAATAATAACGACATCTATGCCGGGCATTTTGGCTCAGCAACAATAGCAGACCTTGATGGCAACGGGTCTCTTGAGGTGATCACTGGGCATCAAAGCGACCTGATTGTGCTATCCGGCAGGACTGGTGAGCAACTTACCTGCGCAAGCAGCAATTGCGCCACTAAAGGTCGTCTGGGGGCCAGCGGGATTGTTCGTTCAACTCCGGCGATTGGGGACCTCAATGGTGACGGTATCCTGGAAATCGTCAGTGGTGGAGTCAGAAGCTACGACGGTCAGGATATCGGGAGTCTCTACGCCTGGACTGCCTTAGCGGACACATACTCCAGTGAGGTTAATACTGCCGGACTAAGCTTTGCAGCCCCGTGGGCAATGCACCGAAAAAATCAACTGAACAATGCTGCTGACTAGGCCTTACTGATAAATTCCGTGATAGTTTAATGCATCAATTCAATGGCTTAGCCTGACACCTTGAACGCAACGGTTAAGATTAGAGCTTAGCAAGACCCTCGCACTTCCCGAGCCCGCTTATTCATGATGTTGCTGACGAGTGGAAATGGCATAGCTAGGGTTTGCTGAATAAGTAACCCCTAGTTCAAAAGAGCTCGGCTCATTTGCAGAAACATAGTTTCTAGCGCAAAAATCTCCGATTTTCCTGAGTCTTCTTCTGATGAAAAGACAAAATTAGGGCCTCCTGAAGATATATTTTAATGAAGCGATAGCAGCATTGCAATTAATCGGGTTTGTGAAGTGCAAGGGTTTTGGCTATTTTTTGCTAAAACCCTTGCACTTCAGGAATCAGATTGAGTCCCAAATATTCGGCTTTATTACATAAAAGACTTTTTCAGCAGGCCCTAGCTATAGGTGGTCTGACTTTTGTCCTCTCTTCGGAAGAAGATTTTAAGAATTGAGAAGATCTTTGCGCCGGAAACTACGTTTCTACAAAAGAGCGACGCTCCTTTGAATTAGGGGTTACCCTTTCAGCAATCCCTAATCAGCCCTGACACCGTGAAGAGGTTAGTACCAGATCAATTCTCCTTTGTGAGGCATAATACGATAAATTAAGAAATCATGCTCGCCGCGAAAAATCGGTCAGATCTCGTGCAACTTGGGTGGGACTAAACTTAGATTCAACCAAAAAGAGCTACGCTGTAAGATCATCTTTGCCGGAGTACTGCCAGTCAGCAGTAAAATAGCTTGGAGACAAAGCTGAACGATTCTACAACAACCAAGCGGAAATCGGTAAAATTCATCGAAGGTAGTCAACTGATAATCAAGCAGGTTTGGCCGCTAAAAGAGCTACTGTCCACAATTCTTGCCGACAGCAGCTTCCCGATAGATTACTCCTTTACGAACAGAAACAGCCGCCCGCCATTACGCTTGATAGTGAAGCGAGCTCCCTTCTTCAGGTCAGTCTTGTCAATAACGCGGTCAAAATCTTTAGTCGATGAGATAATCGCTTGGTCAACACTTAGAATCAGGTCTCCTTTGCGCAAGCCATTACCACCAGCAATGCTCCCCCGTTCAATGTAAGTGATTAAGACACCTTTTGAAGACTTATCAAGCTTATACTTATATGCGACCTCAGGGGTGACATCGGTTACCTCTACGCCGAGCTCGTTACTGATTTTCTCTTTAATTTCTTTAATCTCAGTAGTCTCTGCCGCTAGTTCTCCGACCTGAATATCCAGCGTCTTGTACTTACCGGCACGGAAAACCTCAATCTTTGATGTCTTCTCCGGAGATGTCTGACCAACATAATTTCTTAGCTGTGAAGGTCCTTTGATCGCTCGTTCCTCAAATTTTGTGACAATATCACCAACCTTAATACCGGCACGCGCGGCCGGACTATCAGGGCTAACCTCTGAGACTAGAGCTCCTTTAGTCTGGTCGTAATCAAACGACTCAGCCAGATCTTCATCAAGCTTTTGGATCATTACTCCCAAATATCCCCTGGTGACCTTCCCGTCTTTGATCAAACTGTTCATCACATTTTTTGCCATCCCGATTGGAATCGCGAAGCCTACTCCCATTGACCCGCCGCTTTTTGAGAAAATCGCTGTGTTTATACCAACGACCTCACCGCGCAGATTAATCAGCGGTCCTCCGCTGTTACCCGGGTTGATCGCAGCATCAGTCTGAATAAAATCTTCATAATCAGCGATCCCCACATTAGATCTACCGACAGCACTGACAATGCCTGCGGTAATTGTTTGCTGTAAATTAAACGGATTGCCCGCTGCAATCACCCACTGACCAACTTTGATTTTTGACTCATCCGCTAATTTCGCAGGTTTCAAATTCTTAGCAGTAATTTTAATGACGGCTAAGTCACTTTTGGCATCGCCGCCGATCAGCACCGCATCGTATTTCTTCTCATTAAACAGGATTACTTCAAGCTCGTCTGCACCGTCGACTACGTGGTTATTAGTCAGGATGTAGCCCTCATCAGAGATTATTACCCCACTGCCACTGCCGCTAGAGCGTTTGCGCTCCCCGTTGTTAGGCATTTGCCCATCAAAGAAACGATTAAAAAATTCTTCACTAAATTGATCGCCAAAAGGAGAGTTTCCGCGTTCAAATTGCTGAGGGCGAGTCTTGGACTTTTTGGCTTTTGTTACGGCATTAATTGAGACAACCGTAGGTTTGATTCGCTTTGCCACGCGCTCAAAGGCTGAGGAGAGATTATCGATAATCTCAAGCTGCTGTTCCTCTTTCTGCACACTCTGAGCTGATAAGTTACCGGCCAAGCCGGGGCTGACTAAGAGCAGCACCAAAAAAGAGGTCAAAAGAGAAGATGACGGTGAAGGCATTAGTTTAAATTTCATATTTTGTGTAATAAATCTCAGTAATTGACGCCTGTTGTTAAGGACTATTCAGACCAGGACAATTTTAAATTGCAAACAGCCCGCCAGCGGGACAGCCCTTAACGTGTTATTTAATAGTTAAGGCTGTAGCAAGTTTGCATAACGACTATAGCGAGACCACGGGCAACTTGACAATAAGCGAAACGCAGTCTGAACCAGCTATTTTGTTTAATATTTGCTTAGAACATTTCCGGCAGTTAAAAAGAATCTTTTTGGGCTGACCTCCTTTTAGTTTTACGCCGACAGGGTCCATTATTCCCTGACAGCGGGATTGCCTGTCCCCGGGACGACTCTCATCGACATGTAGCGAGTGCAGACAGCTACTGCAGTGATTAGTGTAACCATCGCCAATATTCTCAGAGCCGCAGTTCAGACAAACAAAATCTTCTGTTACTTTCGTAAAATTTTTCACAACACTTCGTGGGTCCCGCTCAGCCGGTTTAAGCTGCTTAACAAAAGGTAGCTGAAATAAATCTGCAGCTGAGCTATTCGCTGCAAAAGAGCCTTCGGCGACCCTATTTAGTATCCCGCAGATAAATATAAAGATCTGAAACAGGCTGATCTCCGGACTGGTTACGCAGACCAAATCCCTCGCTGCCAGAGTTAGAGGCGTACTGATAGTAATAGATTCGTTCAATGTTGTTGATCTTATCGTTTAGAAAAGGCCAGACAGTCTCAACGTAGGACAACTGATTCTGAGCACCCTGCCTGCCAGACTCGGTGATCCAAATCGGTTTGGTCAGCCCGTTCAGGAAACTTGCAATGCCACTGCCGGATGAGATCACCCGCTCAAACTGTTCGCCATAATAATGAATGGCATAACGGTCTGTAACCATCTCGATCCCGGAATCCCGCATCAGCTTGTTATAATCAAGCGTAGCACTAAAATTCTGAGCAATCGCCGTAGTTGCCGCATTAATGATTAATTTACCGGTATTATTTTTGCCTAGGTTATAAGCTAGCGCCTGCATCTCAACAAAGTTCTCAGGGCTGTTGTTCACCTGAAGAATTGTGTTCTCAGGATCAACATCTGCGTTTGGCTCATTCCAGACCTGAAAGGCAACAACGTTACCTCTGTTACCGTAGCGTTGAACGACCGGCACAAACCAACGATTTACAAAAGTAGTTCGCGGGTTACCATCCTGCCAGTTTGCTGAATTAGACATCCAATCCGGCAGCCCGTTTACCACTAACAAAGCATCAGTGCCCGCAGGAATACAATTAACCAATTCATCGTAAAAACCAAAATTAATCGCCGAGTTTGGGCTGGGCTGAACTCCGTTATTCCAGTTGATCAGGATTCGTAATTTATCGACACCGAGATTATTCCGGATATCTGCAAACTGGGCACATGCTGAGCCAAACTGGTTTTTATTACCGAATGCGTTTAATCCAAACTGAGCACGGTTTAAACTGCCCTCTTCGCGGTCGACTCCCTCCGCAACCTCAAGCGCGTCTTCAAGGTCGTCACTGTCGCAGGCCGGGAATACAATCAGGAGTAGAGATGTCAGGAATAAGGTAATTAATGTTTTCATGAGATTAATCTAAACAAGTCTGCCAGATTTAAAAAGAGCTTAAATTGAGCCTGCAGAAAAAGTGATCATTTTGGGAAGTCAGAATGCTTAGGCCTGAAATTGACTAACGGAATGAGCGGGTTCTCGCAAGAATTGGCAATATTTCATGTACTCTCTGCGCTGTAGGCCAGTTTTTCTCAGCCGAGCAGAGACTGCAGGATCTCCCTGAAGCTGACCGTTGGCTGCCAGTCCAGCTCAGCTCTGACCTTGCTGATGTCAGCAGTGAGCTCAGGCAAATCAGATGGCCTGAATCTCTCCGGGTCAAACTCGACGCGACAGTCGCACTCTGCTAATTCGAGCAAAAGCTCGAGCGCCTCGGAGAGCTGATAAGATTCACCAGACCCTAAATTATAAATACCGCGCCCTCTGCCAGCTGCCAGACTATAGGCTCTGACAATATCCTGAACCGCAGAAAAATCACGTCTCGCAGATAGGTTTCCGACACGAATAGACCCGGGGCTTCCGGTAACCTTTATCGCTTTAATTTGTTCGGCAAAGGCCGGGAGGGCAAACTCAACAGACTGGCCGGCACCCGTATGATTAAAGGGGCGAAAAATCACACAGTCGCGGCCGCTCAATTGCTCATATTGCGCGACCATCCCCTCAGCCAGATACTTGCTGAGAGCATAATTGTTTGCCGGCGCTACTTTCTGACTCTCGCCAATCGGGTTGTCCGCTTGCCGCACAAAACCGTAGAGATTAGCCGTACTGATAAATATTATTCTGGGCGGCTGCGGGCAGCAAATCGCAGCCTTGGTAATGTTTGCAGTACCAGCGACATTAACATCGAGAGTCTTATGCAAATTAGTCTGGCATGTCGGCACATGAGAGAGCGCAGCCAGATGATAGATAATTTCAGGCTGGCAATCTGTGATAAATTGCTTGGTCTTTGGAGCGTCTGTGACGGAGAAGTGCCCGGAATCAACCCCAATTACCTCATGGCCATCGCCACTAAGCTGAGCGGTCAAATATCTGCCGACAAAACCGGCAGCTCCTGTTACCAGACAGCGCACCCGGACTAGGCGGCTTTCTGCAAGGCAACACGGTCAAGGTCGGCCTTGACCATCATGTCGATCATTTGCTCAAAAGTTACCTCTGGTTCCCAATTAAGTTCTTTCTTCGCTTTTGCAGGGTCACCGATTAGCAGGTTCACCTCAGCCGGTCTGATAAACTTCTGGTCGATGACGACATACTTCTCCCAGTCTAGGTCAGCAGCCTCAAAGGCAGTTTTTAGCAGATGCTTCACCGAATAAGTCTTACCGGTTGCAATCACATAGTCGTCCGGAGTTTCTTGCTGAAGCATCATCCACATCGCCCGCACATAGTCGCCGGCAAAGCCCCAGTCACGTTTGGCATCAAGGTTGCCCATCCGCAGTTCGGTCTGCAGACCATGTTTGATCTTAGCTACTCCGTCGGTCACTTTTCTGGTAACAAATTCCAGACCGCGGCGTGGGGATTCATGATTAAATAATATTCCTGAGCAGGCAAACATATCATAAGACTCTCGATAGTTCACGGTGATGTAGTGGCCGTAAACCTTGGCGACACCATAAGGTGAACGTGGGTAGAACGGAGTGAGCTCTGTCTGAGGCACCTGACGAACGTCACCGAACATCTCCGAGCTCGAGGCTTGGTACATCTTAATATCTGGATTAACCTGGCGAATTGACTCCAGCACACGGGTCACACCAATAGCGGTAAATTCTGAGGTCAGAACAGGCTGCTGCCAGCTTGTCGGCACAAAACTCTGCGCCGCCAGATTATATACTTCTTCGGGGTCGCATTCCTTAATGATATTCACCAAAGAGTTCTGGTCCAGAAGATCTCCCTGCACAAGTTCCAGGTTCTCATTGTTCAGCAAATGATCGATCCGCTCAAACTTCTCAATACTTGAGCGCCGGACCATCCCGTAGACCTTATAGCCTTTCTCTAACAGGAGCTCGGCCAAATAAGAGCCGTCCTGCCCCGAAATACCTGTAATCAATGCTTTTTTGGTCATTTGCTGAAATATTAAAAACCTCAGTGTATTTGTATCAAAAACTCCCAGAACTGACCAGTTAATGGAAAATTTTTAAAGAATGATTAGGACACCCATACAGTGAGGCCCTAAAACAGATTTGGACACCCACAAATTTTGGTCGGTCTAATCCTGGTCGTTAAGGTCGCAGCTTCTGCAGATGAGTACGAATCTGTCTCTGCTCACAGGGTAGTCTGCTGCTTTGTTAGGTTTTATCGTTAAAATTGAGACGGGGTGTCCAAAGTTCTACGTCCGTAGCGGACGCCGATAGGCTAAGACACAGCGGGGTAAACAAGTGTACAAACGCGCAACGGCGATCAGGCCCCTGTTATTCTGCTCAAGAGTAAAGTTTGAGCGCAACCAAACTACAGAAAATCAGCGCAAAGCAGTAAAATTGCTCTCGGGTGATCTTCTCACCATAGAGAAGCCGACCCCAGACAATACTAAACAAAATTGCCGAATTTAAGACGGTAGCAACTATATTTAAATTCCCGCTTGCATAAGCATTAAGCACAGAACAGGTACCTACCAGAGTCAGCGCTGAGATCGCCGACACCCTGAGGGCCACCCCGGCCGGCACTGGCTCGAGCAGTGGTTTGCCGCGACAAACCTTAAGCAGCACTGCAAGTAACAGAAGGACAACTGCGGTTGAAGCCTCCCACCAGTAGGCGATTAAAAATGGGTTAGTCTCACGGACAATCGCTGTAAGTTTAGTGATAAAGTACCCGAAAAGCAGACCATGAATAATGGCCACCAACAAACCCAGCTTAAAATTGAACGTCCCAGCCACGGCCGGCACTTCCGCTGACTTACTCTGGCTATGTCTGATGACAGACAAGATTAGGATCATCCCTATCACTATTGCGATCAGAGTTTTTTGTAGCCCGGAAACAGGCTCATTTAACATGAAAGAGGCAAAGGTCAGAACGCAAATCGTTGTGCTGGTGCGCGCAAAGGTCGCTGAGTAGGCCACCGGCAGAAAATAATAGAGACAAGCCCAGGTCATCGTCGCACATGCTGCCAGCGTTGATAGCAGAAAGAAGCCCAACGCTTGATCAAAAGTAAAGTTGTAGTCGGAAAGGTCGACCAGGAGCAAAGCCGGCAGCATGGTTATAACCAGCGAAAGCGAACGAATAGTAACTATCGTCCGGCGATCGTAGGCGCGATAATAACGGGCAAGTAGGGCTCCCATCAAAGAGAAGCTTAAGGCAGCAACGATTGTGAGGAAAAAAGCCAAGATAATAGAAATAAAAAACAAGCAGCCGCTTAACTACTAAGGGGTTGCTCAATAGGTAACCTCTTAGTCAAAAGAGCTGCGCTCTTTGCAGAAACATAGGTTCTGGCGCAAAAATCTCATATTTTCCTGAGTCTTCTTCTGGTGAAAAAATAAAATCAAGGCCTCCTGAAGATATACTTTAATGATGCGGTAGCGGCATTGCACCTCAGGTATCAAACTTAGTCATAAGCACTAAGCTCTGCAACGCAAATGACTTTTTCAGCAGACCCTAAATAAAATCCTCTAAACCATTTTCCTTAAGATAAGCCACAATCTCCCTTACTCCCTGAGCGTTAGATTTATCACAAATCAGCAGAGCGTCCGGTGTATCAACTACGATCAAATTATTGACCGCCTTTAGGCCGGCAAATTTTCCTTTTGGGATCTTCACCAGGTTTCCCCGGGCGTCGATGCAGCGGGCATTCCCGTGAATTACATTTTGCTCCTCATCTTCTTCAAAAAAGTCGGACCAAACGTCCCATGACCCGACATCGCTCCAACCTAAGTTACGGACAGGATAGAGAATCAAACCCTCAGCCTTCTCAAGTAGAGCTTCATCAATCGATTCTGATGGGACGTCGGCAAAAAAGTCCGCTATCAGCTGATTCTCTTCGGCAGCATTTTCTGCTGCAATAATTTTCTGCTGCCACTGATGATACTGTGGCAAAATTTTGGCAAAGGCCTTCAGAGCACAAGAGACCTCCCAGACAAACATCCCGGGATTCCAGTAGAAGTTCTTGGCCGCCAGATAATCCTTAGCTTTATTACGGGCTGGTTTCTCGTGAAACTTAGAAACTGTAAATGCAGCGGCGCTAAGCTTCTCCCCTGCCTCAATGTAGCCGTAGCCAGTATGCGGAGAATCAGGGACTACGCCAATCAGACTGAGCCGCGGAGAGTCCAGGGTTTCCTGATAGACGTGAGAGATGATTTGCTGAAACTTCTTAGTATTCTTAATAGCCGCATCTGACCACAGGCTGAGGAGTACTCCCTGTGGGTCCTGTTTATAAATTTTGGCGACAGCTAGGGCGATTGCGGCAGCCGTATTTTTGGCTTGCGGCTCAAGAATTGTTTTAGCGGCCGGCAGATGATCCCGTACCAGATCTGCATAGCGGCTACCGGTCAGGACTGTGATTTGCGCCGGATCACACAAACCGGAGAGCCGTTCTGCGGTCAGCTGGATCAGACTCTGACCGGATTGATTAAATCCCAGAAATTGCTTTGGGAAACTCTTTCTGCTGGCAGGCCAAAATCTTGTGCCGCTTCCTCCGGCTATAATCACAGGATATAAATGATTCATTGTAGATAGCTAAAGTTTGTCTGTTGCCCGAAAGCAAGCACTCAGATGTTTTTGCCAAAGTCGATCTGACTGAGATGTGCTGCCAGGCCCGCCTGCCAGTCCAGCTGTTTTACACCCGTTTCCCTGCGCAATTTGCTGCAGTCAAGCACAGAAAATCTCGGCCGCTTAGCGCTGGTGACAAACCTCTCAGTTGTAGTTTTATTAAGCTGTAAATCCGGATTTAAATCGATACCCTCTAGTCTGACCAGACGCAGAATTTCCGCAGCAAACTCATACCAGCTGGTAGCACCGGCACCGGCTGCGTGAAATAATCCGGTAGTGTCCATTCGCACCAGATCTAGAATTGTATCGGCCAGCCAGCCAGCCCAAGTCACCGAAATTGATTGATCAGCAACCACCTCGACAAGTTTACGCTCCTTAAAAAGTCTGAGCATAGTGTGCACAAAATTAGGCCCGTACTGGCCGTGTAAGGAAGCAGTCCTGAGAATGAGAGCCTGTTTAGGGATTAGCTCGGTGAGCGCAGCCTCACCCAGAAGCTTTGATGCACCGTAAACATTTGCCGGGGCTGTCTTGTCGCTCTCGGTATATGGTTTTTGCTGATCCCCTGCAAAAACGTAGTCTGTTGAGATATGAATTAGTCTTGTCTGGGGCCGGGCCGAGACCAGCTCAGCGAGGTTTCTGACCCCGTGGTGATTAATAGCCATCGCCTGTTCCTGTGCAGACTCGGCCAAATCGACCGCCGTGTAGGCGGCACAGTTTATGATCACATCAGGGTCAAATTTATTAATCAGAAACTGAGTTTCCTCTGTATCCGTAATATTGACCTCTTTGGTGACCGGCGAAATCAGCTCAAAGTTCAAACTGGCTGCTTTCGCAATCACTTCTTTACCTAACTGGCCTGAACCACCGAAGAGAATAATTTTCATTTTGAGAACAAGAAAGATCGAGAGCTAACAGCAAATAGTGACCTCGGAGACCCATTAAGCACTAAGGCATCCAGCTGATCCGGGAGAGAACGTAACAAATTGCGGCTATCTTCCTGAATAGATACGGTTCCGAAACTGACCATCCTTCTACTGACTAAGCTCTTGGTCATCGAGTAAGGAGACGCCCTGAGTTAAAGCTCCGAGACCCTTTAGGGTAAGCTGCGCTATAAAGTCTTTATTGTCGGGATTAATCCGCTCACGGAATCCGATATCAAAGTCCCAGCAATTACAGGCGCTGGAAATTCGCAGCGCCAACTGCGAGTCGATCAACTCTGCAGCATCACTATCGTAGCGGCCGTAGTACCCTAGCTTATAGCGTTCTGTCAGAACAAACTCCAGGTTGGCCTCAAGCTGGCTGAGAATATCGTCGACAAAGGTATAGCGCAGACGCAAAAGATCATTGCGGTCATCTCTAAAGTGAGTGCTGACACCCCAGGAAGAGAAATCCTGGGCCTGTAGATCAACATTAGAATCAAAACTAAGCGCAAAGTAGTCACTCGGATACATCGAAAAATCAATTGCCGTATCAGACCACTCATCGCGCGAAGGGTCGTTATCTTCTTTGGCCTCGATTTGGTCATAGAGCTGAACTACTGAGAGAGAGGCTAACTCACGAATTTCACCGCGGTCGATAATCGGCTGCGGCAGCGCGTCGGGCATCAAATCAGAGGTGCCAGGAAAGCGATTGTTTTCTATTCCGGCAACCGTCGGAATGTCGATAACTTCTGGACTAAGTTCCAGAATCTCATCAGCCGTTGTATTTCTTGACTGAAACTTACCGTAGATTGAGCTTTTGAAACCGGTGCCGATTAGCTGACGCTGCCTGATCCTGTCGACCGAATCAAAAAGCGGCAGATTATCATGCTCCTCATCCGGCACGTAGTTATACGAGACATAAGGTTCAATCGTGTGTTTAATTTTCTCTAGTCTGTTGATCTGATTTTTTTGACCGATCGAAGTTAACCAGGCCAGCGCTGAGTCAGAGCGGACTGCTGAGACTTTTTCAATCTCTGTGCCCACACGGCCGGTAATCTGATAGACGTCACGCTGGTCATCAGTAATCACGCTGGTGTCCTCAGGAATTGAATCAATTTGGTCCAGACTGTAAGAGGTAAAATTTCCCTCAACCCCAACGCTACCGTTTAAATAGTTTTTAATATTAAACGGCATTGCAACAGATGGGTTTATGTTCAGCCGGTTTCCTTCGTAACCACGCTCGCGCATGAAATTAACGCTTTGCACGCGATTCTTAGCCACTAGCTTCAAACCCGGACGAATCCGAAAGTTTTTCTGCGAATATAAGTTTACTTCCGGTGCGCGTTGAAAAATCAGATCGTCATCAGTCAGAATAGATTGGTTATATTCACCGGAGATATCAGCGGATAACAACTGGCCAAAATCTGCCCGCGCCACAGTTCTGCTGGTAGCAAAGCGTGAATTATAACGCCCGAGCTCATCATCATCAAACTCCCGCAGAATTAAATCATCGCTGACATAGTGCCAGTCAGAGACAATGCTCAGCGGCACAGCAACATCTTCGCCATCGAGGCTGTTGCGCCACGACTGTTGGATAAATCCGGCCAGTCGGTTCTCATCAAAAGATGGGTCAGAGAGGTCATCAATAATTGTTCCACGGAGAGCGCCGTCTCGTTCGGACTCATTAGAATAATAAAACCTGCTGTTTAATTTGCTTTTGGCTGAATAGACTTGATTATAATCAAGTGCCGAGCCAACACGGGTGTTAGTGGCAATAAAAGGTCTGGCGATAATATCAGTTGTCTCAGACACATCCCAGAAGTAAGGCATTGAGAACTCAAAACCATCTCTGTTACCAACGCCAAACTCTGGCGCCAGAAATCCGGACTGCCTTTTAGATTTTACCGGAAAGTAGGCATAAGGCAGATAAAAAACAGGTGTATCATAAACACGGAGTTTAAAGTCTTTGGCAACTGCGTATCCTTCCTCCCGGAATTTTAGATCTTTACAGGCAATCGACCAAGGTGTTGTGCCATCCTTACAGCGACAGGGAGTAAGCTCGGGCTGGTTAAAGATGTAATCAAACTCGTTAATCTTGCGAACCTCGTCAGCCTTGATTTGAAAATCACTTTGATCGATGTTTAATTCTGCGCGGTCAAATCTGCCAGTCTCGGACTCAAAGTATACCTGCGCAGCGTTGGCTCTGAGGTTGCCCCCTGACCAGCCAACAAAGACTTCATCTTCAAGAGCGATACTTTTTTCGTTCTGGTCAATAAACCCCTTTTTAGCTGACATCTGCAGGTCACCCTTGGCAACGCGAAATCCCTGGTCCAGCGATACTCTTCCCTGTTCAACCTGAAAGTTCAGACTGGGCGCGGAGAGGTCCAGCTCGTTTTGGTCTGCGCTGTCCGTCTTCAGAATTCGACTTTTCTTTGCTTGCTCCTGAGCAATCGCCGGTCGGCGATCTTCATAGAATAGCTCGTCAGCATCCGGCAGCTCAACTTGGGCTGATAGCGCCCCCGGCAGCAGACAGCCAAGCAGAAGAAAAGTTATCAGAGTTCTGAACATCAGGAGGTCAGCTTTAAGAAGTCTTGAGGTTAACCGCATAAGTAATGAAAGCCTAAACACCAAAGCCAAGATGATCCAGCATCACTGCGAGCTCATCTCTTAATTTTGATCGGGGGATAATTCTGTCAATCATGCCGTGCTCAAGCAAAAACTCAGACCGCTGAAACCCCTCGGGCAATTTCTGACGAATAGTTTGCTCGATCACACGTGGTCCGGCAAAACCAATCAGGGCGCCAGGCTCAGCAACAATTATATCTCCGAGCATCGCAAATGAGGCAGCAACTCCACCGGTCGTAGGATCTGTCAGCAAAGAAATGTAGGGAACGCGGGCCTTGCCCAGTCTCGCTAAGGCAGCACTTACCTTGGCCATCTGCATTAAGGAATAAATCCCCTCCTGCATTCTGGCGCCGCCTGAAGCAGAAACGATAATCACGGGCCTTTTCTCGTCAACGCCCAACTCAATCAGACGGGTTAGCTTCTCGCCAACCACGGGCCCCATACTGCCGCCTAAAAAGGTAAACTCAAAGACACCAAGATTAACCGGAATGTTTAAAATCCGTGCCCGTCCGGTCACAACAGCTTCTTTCGAGCCGGTGACTTTCTCAGCCTTTTTCAGCCGATCTTTATACTTTTTAGAATCACGAAAGTTCAGGGGATCACTCGAATGCAAATCCTTATCAATTTCAACAAACGAATGGCGGTCGGCCAGCAAGTTAATCCGGTCTGTGGACTTAATCCGGAAATGATATTCGCAGCTGGTACAAACACCAAAGCTGCGTCGCAGATCGCGCGTATAGATTACAGCATTGCATTTAGGACATTTACTCCAGACATCATCGGGGATTTCCTGTCTGACCTGAACTTGCTCAGGCTTAGGCGCTTTACTTTTGGTAAACCAACTCATGAGAAATTACTTAAAATTAAGGCGTCTGCCTTGTTACAGCAGCAAAATCTAAGCTACAATAACTGCATGCAGATTATCTGTAAAGCTCATAGATTTACTTATCCGGCTGTTCCAATTTTGCTTTTCTCACCGCAACATGGCTAACTTATTCGCTATTTCTGACTATTTAGATCGCCTGCTGGTGATCTCAGAATTCCCTGATAACTCAGTTAACGGGCTACAGGTTGAAAGCTCAAAAACTGAGATTAAAAAGGTCGCCTGCGCAGTTGATTCCGGCCTCAGCGTAATTGACGCGGCTATTGGCCAAGGAGCTGATGCCTTGCTGGTTCATCACGGACTTTTCTGGGGCAAAACAGATCGGATCACAAAAACACTCAGTAAAAAAATTGACGCTCTGCTCAGTAATGGCTGCTCGCTGCTTGCCTATCACCTACCGCTCGACGGCCATCAGCAATACGGTAATAATGCGCTGCTTGCCGAGCACTTTGGGCTGAAAAACATAGAGCCATTCTCGCCAGTCTCAGCCCGACAAGCAATTGGCGTAATTGGTGATACCTCCGCTGCTTGCTCAACAGTAAAACAGTTCAGCACCTTGGCTGCAGAACTGCCAGGCTTTGACCCGCGAGCAGAGTTTCTACTCGATTTCAATCGAGACCAGAATATCAAGAGGTGCGCTATAGTCTCTGGTAGTGCAGCAGATCTGATCTCTGCTGCTTCTGATGCTGATGCTGATTTATTTATCAGTGGTGAGCCCAAACACTCGGCCTATCACGAGGCAAAAGAGCAGCAAGTCAGCGCAGCTTTTTTTGGCCACTATGCCACTGAGACGATGGGCGTCAGGAAGTTAAGCGATTTGCTCAGCGAACAATTTGGCGTCGAGACATTTTTTATTGATCAGCCTACCGGGATCTAGGCTGTGACCAAGGTAACAACAAGGACACCCGGAAAAATTCATCTGATGGGCGAGCATGCCGTTGTCTACGGAGAGCCTGCCTTGATCGCAGCAGTCGGGCTTTTCTCTGAGATAACTTTGAGTGAATGCGAGGTTCAAAACCAAATAATTCTTAGCGGCAATTGCTACAGCTCCCCCGCGGTGCGCAAATTTGCAAAAAGGTGTCAGCGCCTGCAGCAGGATGCTCTGGCGGGTGACTTCAGCCAGCTTTTTGCCGCAATTGGCGCGGAGCCTGACGGCTACCAAAAACTAGTGGTCGGCACGATTCTCAATCACTTTAGGAAAGATGCGCAGTTTAAACTCAACCAAAAAATTGAGTTCTCGCTCGGCACGGGCCTTGGCTCAAGTGCAGCCTTCGCAGTCGGGGTAGCCGCTGCAATCACGAGATATCTCGGTATTACTTTTGACCGCGATAAAAATAATCAACTAGCATATCAGATCGAGACGCTGACTGCAGGAAAAGTCTCAGGTGGGGATAATGCCTGTAGTAATTATGGGTCGATCATTAAGTATCAGGCAGGTAAGGCTGAGACGCTTTCGGTCTCTGCCGGCGGACTGGCTGATGATTTTTATTTAATTGATACCGGACCACCCGCACTTACAACAGGAGAACTTGTCGGGATGGTTGCCAAGCTACCGGATTCAGTCCGCGCGCCGGAAATTAAACGGCTGGGCCGGTTAACGGAGGAAATGATCGCTGCACTTAAAACTCAATCTGAGGCAAAGGTAATAAGCTGCCTAAACCAAGCACACGGCTCACTTAGTCAATTGGGGGTGAGCACTCCCCGACTCAATGAATTACAAGCTATAATCTCGGGGCAGCATTACGGCGGGGCTAAGCTCTGCGGCGCCGGCGGTGGGGGGATGCTACTGGCCTGTATCCCGCAGGCATCCGCGCGGATTACTGACGAGCTAAATTTGGTGCGTTGCCAACTTGGGGCGCCGGGCGTTCAGTTCCTGTAACCAGGAACTTTTGACGCCCCCCCCCCGATGAGTCAGGGGTCTGTGACCCGGGGGAAAAGATTATTAAGCGGGTAAATCTAACGCTAAACTTTTACCCGCTAAGTTTTCGACAGCTTTCGGGGTAGAGCTACTTAGGGGTTGCTGAATAAGTAACCCCTAAGTCAAAAGAGCTGCGCTCTTTTGCAGAAACGTAGTTTCTGGCGCAAAAATCTCTGATTTTCCTGAGTCCTCTTCTGTTAAAAGACAAAGGTAAGGGCCTCCTGAAGATATGCTTTTATGATGCCTTAGCATCATTGCAATTCAGGTATCAGATCTAACCCTAAATATTCAGCCTTACAACATAAATGACTTTTTCAGCTGGCCCTACTTCTGTGTTTTAAACCACTCCCAGAAGGTCTCCAGTCCCTCCCGCAGGTCAACGCCGGGAGCAAAATCAAGCAACTCTTTCGCCTTTGAAATATCGGCAAAAGTCCGTGGCGCCTCACTCGCAGGTGTATCTACGTATTTAAGGTTCGCCGATTTACCGATAATCTCCTGCATGTGGCTGAGAAACCGATTCAGCGCAACAGGGTTACCGCGGCCCAGATTAATAATCTCATAGCCAAGCGGACGGTCAATTGCGCTAATAAACCCATTCACCAGATCATCAACGTACGTCCAGTCACGTTCAAGCTTGCCCTCGCCAAAGACGGGAATTTCGCTGCCATCAAGAATAGCGTTAGCTACTCTAAAAGGCATCATGTCTGGCCGGCCGTTGGGCCCATAGACGTTAAAAAATCTTAAGGAGGTAAAATTTAAGCCTTCAATATTATAAAAAGCATGGCCAAGCAATTCTGCAGCCTTTTTTGTTGCGGGATATGCTGCCAGCGGGGCATCGCAGTGATCAGTCTCTCTAAACGGCACGTCATCACGCTTGCCATAGATCGAACCAGTCGATGCAAAAACAAAATTACTGCATTCTCTCTGGCTGGCCAGGCGCAAAAGATTTGAGGTGCCCGTTACATTCACTTCAACAAAATCTTCGGGCCGCTCCATAGAGTGACGAACGTTTGCTTTAGCTCCGAGATGGGCGATCACCTCAGGTTCAAACTGATCAAAAACCTGCATTGTCTGCGGATAGTCAGTGAAGTCGGCCGCTACAAACCTAAAGTTTTCATGCGGTAACAAGCGATTTAAATTGTTTTTCTTCTGCGCAACGGAATAGAAAGGGTCGAGATTATCAATTGCACAAACTTTGTCTCCCCGCTTCAATAGCTTTTCTGCCAAAGTACTGCCGATGAAACCTGCGCCACCGGTAATCAGGATTCGTTTCATTATCTACTCCCAGTCGGTGTGAAAAACCCCGCTTTGGTCTTTTCGCTGATAGGTGTGCGCGCCAAAAAAGTCACGTTGGGCCTGGGTCAGATTCTGCGGCAAATTCGCCAGACGATAACTGTCGTAATATGCAAGCGCTGAGGAGAGTGCAAGCACTGGAATCCCCTGCTGAGCCGCAAGACTGACCACATAGCGTAGTGACTCTACATTATCCGCGAGTGCCTGACGCATGAAGCTTGCGATCATCAGGTTAGCAAGGTCTGGCTCCTCCCGGTAGGCAGCTGCGATGTCATTTAAAAACTTAGCCCGGATGATGCAGCCACCCCGCCAAAGATTAGCTACGCTGACCAGATTAATCTTCCACTCATACTCTTCACTTGCAGATTTAATGAGGTCCATTCCCTGCGCATAAGCGATAATTTTGGCCGCATAAAGCGCGTCATGGCAAGCTGACTCAATTTGGTCGTTATCAGGCAAGTCAACAAACTGGTTTGTGGCCGGCTCAAGTACCTGAGAAAATTCTTTTCGCAGAGACTTAAAACTACTGATTGTCCGCGCGTTGACCGCTGCATTTATCGTTGGCACCGCTACACCTAGCGCAAGAGCAATCTCCGCTGTCCATTGTCCGGTTCCCTTCTGACCGGCCTTATCAAGAATTTGATCAATTAAAAAGTGCTCGGAAAGATTAGGGTCGCGCTTGCGGAAAATCTCGGCAGTAATCTCAATCAGGTAAGAGTCCAGTACACCTTTGTTCCAACGGCCGTAGATCTCAGCGAGTTCCGGGGGGCCGGCATTATTAAGCTTGGCCAACAAATCATAGCTCTCAGCAATTAACTGCATATCGGCATATTCAATTCCGTTGTGCACCATCTTAACGAAATGACCACTGCCATCAGGCCCAATATAATCAGAGCATGGCTGACCATCAACCTTTGCTGAAATCTTTGCCAGCATATCGCTGATTAATTCCCAGGAGGATTTCTTGCCGCCGGGCATGATACTCGGACCTTTCAGAGCACCTTCTTCGCCGCCGGATATTCCAGCACCAATAAATTCGATCTCCTTCTCGGCGCAAAACTTAACCCGGCGCTGCGTGTCCTTAAACCAGGCATTACCGCCGTCAATCAGAATGTCTCCCGCTTCCATAAAGTCAAGCATGCTGACAATGACAGCATCAGTTGGCGCGCCCGCCTTGACCATCAGAATTATTTTGCGCGGCCGCGCGATTCTCTGCACAAATTCTGCAACATCCTGCGCCGGCACAAAGTTGCTGCCTGAGAACTCAGTCATGAATTCGTCAGTGACACTACTGGTCCTGTTGCACACTGCCACGCGATAGCCAACAGACTCGATATTGCGCGCCAGGTTTGACCCCATCACCGCCAGACCATAAAGCCCGCAGTCTGCCAGGGCATCTGTCTGCTGATTTTGCTTTTCCTGATTCATAGTTTTCTGATTAATAAGATTTCTTTTTAATTTTTTTATTTCCTGCCTTGATCTGAAAGATTTCTTGCTGGCTTAGTTCAATACAGGTGAGCACATTACCGTAGACAAGGCCGGTATCGATCCCGATCTTAAATGGTAGATCAACCAGGATATCCTTAAACGGAGTGTGACCGAAGACAATAGTTTTTTTAAATGAATGCGGCAGCATTATGAACTGGTCCCGGATCCACAGCATATCCAAATGAACCTGTTCACTCAGAGAATAGTTTGGGTTAAGCCCAGCGTGAACAACAATGTGATTCTTAAGCTCGACATAGGTAAGCAGCTCCTGAAAAAACTTCAGGTGATCCTCAGGTAGGGAATCTATCAGATAATCCTGCGGCTGGGATTCGTTCAAACCGTAGCTGATTAAGGTCTGCGTGCCGCCATTGATAATAAAATTCTCACCGTTGCTGCCATTCAGACCCAGATAACCCAACAACATATCCTCGTGATTGCCCCGCAAGGTGTAGATCCGGCCCGGGAACTCAGCCCGCAGATCAAGTATCCGCTGCACGACAGACTGAGATTCATAACCACGGTCGATGTAGTCACCAACAAAGATCAACGTGTCCTCTCTTCCAAAGTTCTCAACACCTAACAGGTAGTTAGCCAGGCAATCAAACTCAGCATAGCTACCGTGGATATCACCGACCACAAAGGTACGGCCACCGGTCTCAGCTATTTGCGCTGAGGTAACAGAGGGATCAGGCACTTGAGTCATTCTAACTCTCTCCCAGTTTAAGGACTGCTAAAAATGCATCCTGTGGAATTTCTACTTTGCCCACACTCTTCATGCGCTTTTTCCCCTTTTTTTGTTTTTCCAGCAGTTTTCGTTTGCGCGAGATATCGCCGCCATAGCATTTTGCAGTCACATTCTTGCGCAAAGCTTTGACCGTAGTCCTGGCAATAATTTTGTTACCGATTGCTGCCTGGATTGCCACTTCAAACATTTGCCGGTCAATAATTTCTTTTAACTTCTCAGTCAGCGCCCGCCCTTTACCAAACGCCTGATCCCTGTGCACGATCACAGACAAAGCATCGACAGTATCAGTGTTAATGCGGATTTCCAGCTTAACAAGATTATCAGATCGATAGCCAGTCAGCTCGTAATCAAACGAGGCATATCCGCGTGTTCTGCTTTTAACCTTGTCATGGAAATCGAGGATCACCTCACCAAGCGGCAGTTCATAGACGAGTACAGCTCTGGTTTCGTTGAAAAAATCGAGGCTAACCTGAATGCCCCTTTTTTCCTGACAAAGCGAGATTAAGTTCCCGACATATTCCTTCGGAGCATGCATGGTCACTGTTACAACCGGCTCCAAAATCTGCTCAATGTTACCAACATCGGGCATCATCGAGGGGTTATCAACGATAATATCTTCGCCCTCTTTCTGGATAACTTTATAAATTACATTTGGAGCGGTCGTGATCAGATCAAGCTCAAACTCCCGTTCTAAGCGCTCCTGAATAATCTCCATATGGAGCAACCCAAGGTAGCCGCAACGAAAACCGAAACCCAGCGCAACTGAGGTCTCTGCTTCCCAGGTGAAAGAGGCATCATTTAAGGAAAGTTTCTCAAGAGCTGACCGCAGATTTTCGTAGTCAACAGATTCAACAGGGAACAAACCGCCAAAAACCATCGGTTTGACTTCCTTATACCCCGGCAGTGACTGAGCACTCTCATCACTAGCCAAGGCCACAGTGTCGCCAATTTTAACATCCTGCAGGTCTTTGATTGAGGCAGAGAAATAACCGACATCACCGGCGAATAGCTCAGGGATCTCAGTCGGATGAGGTGTAAACACTCCTAGCTTGTAGACCTCATACTCAGCCTTAGTGTTAAGCAGTTTGATTTTATCGCCCGGACGGATCACCCCATCAATAATTCTGACCTGAACCACTACACCAAGGTACGAATCGAACCAGCAATCATATATTAAAGCGCGCAGCGGCGTGTCCGGGTTACCCTGGGCAGGTGCCGGGACCTTGGCCACCACAGCTTCCAGAATTGCCTCGATGCCAATTCCCGATTTGCCACTCGCGGCAATCGCGTCCTTAGTATCAATACCGATGACGGTCTCAATCTCGGCAGAAACCCGGGCAACATCGGCATTGGGCAAATCTATCTTGTTGAGCACCGGAATGATTTCCAGATTATTTTCGACAGCCAGATACACATTAGCCAGAGTCTGCGCCTCAACCCCCTGCGTGGCATCAACTACGAGCAGAGCACCTTCGCATGCTGAGAGGCTACGTGAGACCTCATAAGAGAAATCAACATGGCCCGGCGTATCAATCAAATTAAACTGATAGATTTGCTTGTCTTTGGCTTGATAGTGAATTCTGACGGTCTGCGCCTTGATTGTGATCCCGCGCTCCCGCTCTATATCCATTTTGTCTAAGAACTGCGCCTGCATCTCTCGATTAGTCAGCGCTTCAGTAAATTCGAGAATACGGTCCGCTAGGGTGGATTTACCGTGGTCGATATGAGCTATGATACTGAAATTTCGGATTAATTTGTTGTCTCTACTCATTAGGCAGAACATACTAAACTTAAGCCAAATAATCTATTCCCGCAGATTCTGCTGCTGCTAATTCAATGGACTCTTTCAATGGACTCTCAGGAGGCCGGCAGCTAAAAGTCTGATAGCCTCAATCCAGCTGCAACGACCAAGTTAAACAGATGAGATGAAAGATGGAGTGAACCAGGTCTACGACAAGCCCTGTAGTAAGTTCAACTAAAGGTTATTCTGCACTAAAGCTACTGGATTTTAGCGCGATAGAAGATGCGATTTTCTGGACGTTTCTTTTGATTAGCAAATCTCAAATTGCTAGAGTTACTCGATGAATTACTCAGGCCACCAGGCAGCAAACGCAAACCTTGCCAGCCTCACAGCAAGAGTGCCTGAGCCTTCACCTAAGATACAATTCAGAACTCTTATGAAGGCCGCCGGAGCTGTAAATTCTCCCGCAGACGCTCTGCAGTGCCTGCAATCCCTCGCCGAATTCTGCAAAACTAATCCTGAATTCCGCTATAAGCCCGGGAAAAAGCGATGGACAAAGCAAGCAGACCGGACCGACAATCTCTTTGCTGAAGTCAGCGCACTTGTTGCCTCCGATGACCTGACCTGCCACAAGCTTTTAACCATTGTTGATTCGCTCAGTACAATCAAATACAAGACCAGAGAACTCTCAGAACTTCTGGTTGAAAAGTGTATTGAGAAAGCTTGCTACGTAATTGCCGACCCAGAGTTATTCTGCAAAACCCTCAATTGCCTTGATAAATACCAATTAAAAAACAAGGAGCTCTACCATGCAATCGGCGTCCGCTTTGCTAAGATCGCTCATCTGCTTGAGCCCACGGTCATTGTTGAAATCTTAGAGACGTTTGCCAAGCAAAAGTTCTATTGCGACGACCTTCTGGACCAAGGCGTCTACCAAATATTTATGTTCTCCGATCAGCTCTCCACCTCAGAACACTGTCGGACCGCTTTTACTTTAGCCAAGCTTGGCGTTCTTGATACTCAATACCTTTCGCTGGTCGGTGAGCGGGTAAACCAGGACTTAGACAAGCTGAGCCCGCGAGACCTCTCTTCATTTGCCTACACTGTTGGTTGTTTCGAAGTAGTCGACCAGAACGCTACGCTCGAGAAAATTGCTTGCCTGCCGACAGACGACTGGTCAGAGCGGGACCGGGTCTGTCTGCACACCGGACTAGTGGCTTGTGGTGTGGCCCCTGCCGGCTCGCTTGGGTTTGAGCCTTTTTTTCTGAAAGAACGTAAGCCAACTGATTTTGAACTGGAAGTACGTCAGGTCCTTAAAAGTTTGGGTAACAGTATTCCCGGCTTTGTTATTCACGAGGAACGAACCGTTGACGTTGTTCCTGTTGATATTTTGCTCTCGATTGGCCGAGTGGATTACGGAGTCGAGGTAGATGGAATAATGTATCACTCGTTAAAAACTATCGACAACCGCGAGATCAAACCTGGCTGCGATATAATTCAGGAAAGAATCTTAGAGACTGGTAAGATCAGAGTCGTCCACGTTCCGAGCAAGGAGTGGCGAAGAATGAACTTTAAGCAAAGATTTGAATATTTAGCGGAGCTGCTTGAGGTAGCCTAAGGGCAACTGATCGTGCCGTCTTCGCGACCGCTTTCACAGATTAACAGGGCAGGTCCTAGATTTGCTTTACGAATGCCGCATGCGCAAAAGAGCGGTGTGTTCCCTTAAAGAAATGTAGTTCCCGAATTGCTAATATCAAAACTTCTATCTTCTGAACTAGGTCACTCACTATTATTCTGGTACCAGGCTGAGGTCAGCTCGATACCTTTGACCAAGGAAGTCTGTGGCTCCCAGTTCAGACTCTCGCTAGCTTTCTGCGCGGTGATCACGCTGCGCTCTTGATCGCCCGCTCGCTGTGCCTGATGCTGTGCCTCTAGCTCTGTACCAGTTGCCTGAGCAATAATTGAGTAGAGGTCATTAACTGAAGTCTCCCTGCCGGTGCCAATATTGAAGGTATCCTCAACATTCCCGCCAATCATTTTAAGTGCCGCGGAGACAACGTCGGCCACGTAGACGTAATCCCGGGTAAATTCTCCGCTTCCAAAGATTATTGGTTGATCTCCTGCCAGCAGTTTCTCAAGAAAAATTGCCACTACTCCAGCTTCCCCGTGAGGGTTCTGCCGCGGTCCGTAGACATTAGCCAAGCGCAGAACCCCATAAGGTACATCGTATACCCGCTTATAAAGCGCTAAGTATTCCTCCGCACACGCTTTGGACTGCCCGTAGATACTTGTGGGCTGCAGCTTGTGCTGCTCGTCTGCCGGGAACTGTTCCTGCTCACCGTAGAGGGCTCCGCCGGTGGAGATAAAAAGCAGGTACGGCTTTTTCGGAAAATCTTTAACTGCCTGCAGAACGTTAACTGTCCCCAAAAGATTCACTTGAAGATCCCGCTGCGGATCCCGCATGCTCGCACTAACAGACATTTGCGCTGCTGCATGTATTACAACATCCGGCTGTAGCTGCTTGATGGTGTGATGCGCCTCGCCGTCTGCAATGTCCTGCTGAAAGAAGCGCACCGTGTCCGGCAGATTATCGAGCTGTCCGCTGGATAAGTCATCAATTACTGTGACCTCGTTCTGGCCGCCTGCAATCAACGCTTCGACCAAGTGAGACCCGATAAATCCTGCGCCGCCGGTAACCAGAATATTCATTCCTAAAGCCTCTGACGAAAATCTCTAATTGTCTTCTCAAGCCCGTCAGACAGGTCAACCTCAGGCTGCCATTCCAGCTCCTGCTGAGCTTTACTGATATCCGGCTGCCGACGCATCGGGTCATCCTCCCGAAAATCAGTGTAAATCAGCTCTGAGCTACTTCCTGTCAGCGCGATGACCTGCTCTGCCAGTTCCTTAATTGTCATTTCATTCGGATTACCCAAGTTAACCGGACCAAAGAATTCGGGCTTATCCATAGTTGCGATAATCCCGCTCACTAGATCGCTGACATAACAAAAAGAACGGGTCTGCGAGCCATCACCATGGATTGTGATCGCCTCGTTTTTGAGCGCTTTGACGATAAAGTTTGATACCACCCTGCCGTCATTAAATAACATGCGCGGGCCGTAGGTATTAAATATTCTAATAATCCGGGCATCGACTTTGTTCTGGAAACGATAATCTCTGGCCAATGTCTCAGCAACACGCTTGCCCTCATCATAGCAGCTGCGTGGTCCGATTGTATTTACGTTGCCAAAATATGTTTCCTTCTGCGGGTGTTCCAGAGGGTCACCGTAGACCTCAGATGTTGAAGCCAGCAAAAACTTGGCGCCAACCCGCTTAGCCAAGCCAAGCATATTAATAGTACCAAGCACACTAGTCTTGACAGTTTTGACCGGATTGTGCTGGTAATGCACCGGAGATGCCGGACATGCCAGGTGATAGATTTCATCTACTTCGAGCAAAATCGGCAGCGTGATATCATGCCTGATAAATTCAAATTCCGGCTTCTGTAGATGCTCTCGGATATTAGTTTTGCGGCCGGTAAACAAATTATCTAAAGCAATTACCTGATGGCCTGCCTTAAGCAAGCGGTCAGCAAGATGAGAGCCGATGAAGCCGGCGCCGCCGGTAATAAGAATTCTTTTCATAAGGTGTTATTAAAAACTACTGCCTGACTATACTCAAGCGGTCAAAGGTTCAGACCTTGGGACGGCCAATTGAATAATACTGATAGCCAAGCTTAGCAATCTCGTCAGTCTTATAGAGATTTCTGCCGTCAAAGATTAGCTTCTCATTTAAGCTCTCCGTTAACTGCTCAAAATCAGGCACTCTGAACTCATTCCACTCAGTGCAGATAATCAAAGCATCAGCGTCAGCAGCTGCAGTATATGCATCCGAGAGGTACTTAATTCGTTTGTCCTTGCCAAACGCCAGTTCAAAAGTCTCATTAGCCTCAGGATCGTAGGCAGCAACAGTGGCACCGCTCTCTAGCAACTGCCGACATAGGGTCAAAGCCGGCGCTTCTCTGACGTCATCAGTCTTAGGTTTAAATGCCAAACCCCAGACAGCAAAAGCTCTACCCTCTAAGCTTTCTTGTCCGTAGTGGCTTTGGATTTTCTTAAACAGCAGAGTTTTCTGCAAAGCGTTTGCATCCTCGACGGCTGTGCAGACCTTCAGGTCGACCTGATGATCTTTTGCAGTATTAATCAGCGCCTTAACGTCCTTCGGAAAGCACGAGCCGCCGTAACCGATGCCCGGGAATAAGAAGCTCATGCCAATCCTGTCATCAGTGCCGATGCCAATCCGCACCTTGGTGACATCTGCTCCGACAACTTCACAGAGCTGCGCCATCTCATTCATAAACGAAATTCTGGTCGCCAGCATCGCGTTAGCCGCATACTTAGTCATCTCAGCGCTTTTGATATCCATGAAAAGAATCGAATTATTCGTGCGGACAAAGGGAGCATAGAGCTCGGCCATAATATCTTCTGCCTCTTTTGAGTCAGCACCGATCACTACACGGTCAGGCTTTAAAAAGTCATCGAGTGCAGCGCCCTCTTTTAAAAATTCCGGATTAGAGACAACTGAGAATGGCTGGTCAGTGTGCTTTGCAATTTCAGCGCTCACCTTCTCAGCCGTACCAACAGGAACCGTAGATTTATCGACAATCACTTTATAGCCATTTATATTCTGACCAATCCCGGCAGCAACTTTGAGCACGTGCTGTAAATCAGCCGAACCATCCTCATCCTGAGGAGTACCGACTGCTATAAAAAGTACTTTTGAAGCCTTAACGCTTGTGGCCAGATCAGTTGTAAAGCTCAGGCGGTTCTTCTCCAGATTCCGGTGCAGCAGATCCTTAAGCCCGGGTTCATAAATCGGGCATTCTCCGGCGTTAAGCATCGCCACCTTAGCAGGGTCGATATCGACACCAATCACTGTGTTCCCGGTCTCGGCAAAACAAGCCGCTGCCACCAGGCCAACATATCCACTACCGACAATGCAAACTTTCATTGTGATTCTCTCTACTAAAGCTACCCCGCTTTTATAGTCAGAAAACCGCATTTTGGCCAACCCGGGGGCGGGGTTTAACAAAGCGGTTCTAGAAAGCTGGTTTTACAGTGATATCAGTTTGTTGGAGCGACTCAGACAGGCCAGAATACCGGTCATCTCAAGCCTGGCGAAAAGAGAGCGCAGGTACAACTGTAGTAGCGGTCCCCGGCCCCTGACGAACAGTTCTTAAAAGTCATTGATTTAGATGGCATTAACGCGATCATCTCAGAGAGCACAGTGAGGTAGCCCTTCAGCTAAAAGCCTTCGTGCAGACAGGAGCTCCCCCCCCCCACCTGATCGGCAAAAACTAGTAGGCGTTGTTTTCTTTTTTCCAGACAGTCAGAACTGTCAGCAGCAAAATTTTAAGATCTAAAAGCACAGACCAGTTACTGATATAATACAGGTCAAACTCAACGCGTTTGCTGATCTCGGTATCTCCCCGCCAGCCATTGACCTGAGCCCAGCCAGTGATGCCGGCCGGCACTTTATGGCGCAGCAGATAGCGCGGATATTTGCCCTTAAACTCGCTGATATAAACCGGCCGCTCCGGGCGTGGGCCGACAAGAGACATATCTCCCCGCAGCACGTTAAAAAACTGCGGCAGCTCATCGAGACTAAGCGGGCGCATTATTCTGCCAATCCAAGTCACACGCTGGTCCCCTGCAACAGTCCAGCCCGGACCATTGTCCTCAGCGCCGGTGACCATTGAGCGAAACTTATAGATCTTAAATGCTTTGCCATCGATGCTGGCGCGCTCCTGCGCGTAGAATACAGGGCCCTTAGAAGTAAGCTTGACGATAACCGCCAGCAACAGCAACAGTGGCGAGAGTACAAGCAAGGTGATAGCAGAGAGGCAAAGATCAAAACTACGCTTTACCCGCAGATTAAAGCCGTGCAGGGGCGAATCCTGAATATTAATTACCGGCAGACCTTCAAACTCCTCGATTGATCCGCCAACGCTGACAAAACGATAGAGATCAGGCACGATTTTTACATCCACTAATGAGTCGCTGATCTGCTCGAGAATCTCCGGCAAAAACATTTGCTCTTCTAAGGGCAGAGCAACGACTACCTGATCGATATCAGTGGTTTTAAGCAAATCTCTTAGCTGAGCATAGCTGCCCAGTACCGGCAGAGATTTAATCCGCTCGGTGCCCTGTTTTCCTGTCTGCGTCAGACAACCAATTAGTTGGATGCCCAACTGCCGGTTGAGTCTGACCCGACTGGACACATCCCGCGCTACCTGCCCGCTGCCGACAATTAGAATGTAGCGCAGGTTATAACCACGCCTGCGGATCTCACGCAGAAAGAACCGCAAAAATAATCTCAGTGCAATTGATGAGAGCGCACTGAAGATACCAAAATAGATAAATACCAGGCGAGAATAAGGGTTGGACTTTTCCTGAAAGAGATATGTCAGAGCGATCAGCAAAATTACCGCCAGAGCTGTCGAATTAAGAATCAGCCAGACCTCATGACTACGCCGCACCGAGCGCATTGGTTTATATAGACCAAAACGTTTGTAGACGATCGCCCAAATTAGCAGGATAATGACGATCAGCTGGGCATACGGCATAAAAGCCGGCACACCATAGAGAACCTCGACAAAACCGCTGTAGAATCTGAACCAGAAGGAAAAAACCCAGGCAAAACTGACAACAATCAGATCCGAGAAGATATATACCAGCGCAAAAAACTGCCTTTTTTGTTTTAACATTCCACCGACGGATATTTAAACCGGGCTAACCCCTGCTCATTGAGGAATTGATACCACATATTCTCGAACTGCGCTGTATTAAACCGCTCAGCCTGACTGCGACAAGCCCGGGCGCTGCACAGACCGGGATGAGCTTCAAAATACTCAATTCCCTGATTAATCTCTGCGGCGAGAGTTTCCGGGCAATACCGGTAGAAGACACCTGTGTATTGTTTCCCATTCTCTGGCGTCAGCCAGTAAGGTGCATTATCGAGGGTCTCTCTGAGGGCAGCTATCCGCGGCGCAATTACCGGCAGCCCGCCGGCGGCCATCGCCTCTACCGGAATCAGGCCAAAATCTTCTTTGGCAGCAAACACCAGCGCTTTTGCCTGCTGATAATAGCTCAGCAAGTCGCCATCAGAGACGCGCCCAGCAAAAGTGATATTCTTCTCAGCCAGACCTTTGAGTCTGTCTGCTTCCGGTCCGCCGCCGACAATCACCAAGTTCTTTTGGCTGAGATTAAAAGCACTGATGATAGCGTCTACATTCTTATAAGTGACCAGCGCTCCGACATACAGATAAAAATCCTGCGGTCTCTCATTTCTGTCTGTTAATTGTTCTGCCTGGCGCTGGTACCACTGCTCATTAACCGGCGGATAAATCACTGTTGACGGTCTGCGATAGAACAAGCGAATCCTGGCGGCAACAAACTTGCTGATCGCCACAAAGTGGTCAACATTGCCTGCCTGCTTCCGGTCCCAGACTCTCAGCAACAAAATCAGGGGCCAAAGCAAGTAACGCAACTTGCCAAAGTAGCGCTCGGACTGGTCCCAGATATAACGCATCGGCGTAAAACAATAGCAGATATGAGTGACTCCTTTTGGTTTATTGATATTCTTTGCAGCTGCATGACTCAAAGAAATTACCAGCTCATACTGGTCAAGCTTTAGCTGACGAATAAAATACGGGAACAGCGGCAGATACCAGCGGTAGTGAGAACGTCCGCCCGGAAGGTTGGCCAGACTACTAGTTTGCCGCACCCTGCTGTCGATTAGGGCAGAGGTCTTACCTGGCTCGTGCAGCAAAGTGAGTATGTCAGCCTGGGGATAGAGAGCTAAGAAATGCTCAAGCACCCGCTCCCCGCCGCGCATTCCGTTAAGCCAATCGTGGACAATTGCAACCCGGGGGGCCTTTGGCTGCGGAGACCTGTTATCAGCCACGCCGCGCTAGTTTACTGAAGAGGTTTTCTGCTGCTGGACTTCCTGATAAACGGCAGTGATTTTATCAAGATAATTTGCTGAGTTATTCTGCAAACTAAAGATTTCCCGCAGGTTCTCTTTTTGCAGACTTTTCTCTGCCGCAGTCAGCTTTGCGGTCTGCTTAAAAAACTTGAGCACTGCTTTTTTAAGCCCACCGACACTAAAGTCATCGCTGAGAATATCAAATTGCGTGGCAAGTTCTGACACAGCAGGCACAGGCTTAGCAACAAACGGCACGCCAAATGAATGAGCCTGAATTACCGGCAGACAAAAACCCTCAGCATTTGAGCTAATTACTAAAGCCTCGGCATTTTTGTAAAGGGCTGCCAGAGCCTGTTCGCTGACTGACCCCATTAGCTTAATATCTGAATTCTTATCTGTGCAGATTCTCATCAGGCGCGAATCGCTACAGAGATCGCTAATGCCATAGCCTGCGAGCACCAACTTCAGATTTTTAGGGACTGCCGCGTCACTCCCTTTCTTGATTTCGCCAAAGCAGGCAATCAGTTGTTCAAAAGATTTGTGCGGTTTTAAATTTGAGAAAACTCCTAAAAGGTAGGGTTCTTCGATTTTACGCAGGCTGACCTTGGCAGGCAGCTTATACTGATTCTGCAGGATGGTGATCTTGCTCTCAACAGGCAGATATTTTCTGATCACAGCACCCGAGGACTGACTGACAGTCAGAATTTTCGCAGCACGTCTACATACAGACCTTAACAAGTTTTTTGCAACAAACGGATAAAAACGTTTTTCAGGATGCGTGATCTGAATAAGATCGTGAATAGTAACTATTGCCGGAATCTTCAGACGATATGGCAAGTTCAAATAGGGCGTCTGATAGAAGTCAAACTTTGACTGCGGCAGCCGGTCCGCTAAGAAAAACAAGTCATCGTAGGAGAGCACCTTAGCGCGGTCTGTGATAAATTCTACCTGGTCAAACCAGTCGAAGTTCTGCTGCTTTACCTGCTCATACTGCCCGGGGTTGAGCAGCAATGTATACTTATGAGTGCCGGCGGCAGAGGCGAGTATATTCTGAGAGTAGTAGCCGATGCCTCCGTCAAAAATCTTTCGGGCGTCAAACAAGATCCGAAACGATTCTCTGGCAATCGTCTGGCCACCTGGCTGCTCTGCGGCAAGGTGTTCAGGGACTGCCCAAGTTTTCTGCTGCGAGTTTAGCACTAGGCGGTCTTCTGAGCCTGATTATCGGCAGCGCCTGCGGTGGCTGAGTCGCTCAGGCCATCCTGCTCAGCTGAGAAGATATTTCTCACCGTGTAAATTTGCTTGTTCTGCGACTCGTAATAGGTTCTGGCCAGAACCTCAGCTAGCAGGCCAAAGACCAGAAACTGTAAGCCGGCCATCACCATCATGATCCCCAATGAGAGCAACGGACGGTTCCCCATCGGTACCGCATAGACAAACTTCTGTAGCGTAATTACTGTCAGAATTAAACTGCCGGAAATCAGCGAGAGCAGACCGAGCGACCCAAAAAGATGAATTGGCCTTTTAGCAAAGCCAAGAAAGAACTTAATTACAATCAGGTCAAGCAAAACACGCAAAGTCCTGGAGATCCCATACTTAGATTCGCCAAACTGCCGGGCGCGGTGGTTAACCGGAACTTCTACAATCCGGGCACCCATTTCTGCTGCCAGCGCGGGAATAAATCTGTGCATCTCACCATAAAGCTTGATCCCCTTAGCGATTTCTCGGGTCATCACTTTAAGACTGCAGCCATAATCATGCAGCTGCACCCGTGTCAGTTTTGAAATCAGCCAGTTAGCAATCTTACTGGGAATCTTTCGCGAGACAACGCTATCTTTGCGGTCCTTGCGCCAGCCCGCTACCAGATCATAACCCTCATTTAACTTAGCCACCATCTTAGGGATCTCTGCAGGGTCGTTCTGCAAATCGCCATCCATCAGCACCACAATTTCATATTGTGCGTGGTCCAGCCCGGCGGCCATCGCAGCAGTCTGGCCAAAATTACGGCGAAACTCAATAATTTTTGTGTGCGGATCGTCTTTTGCCAGCAGCTGCAAATTACGCACAGTGCGGTCAGCTGAGCCATCATCAACAAAGATCAATTCGTAGCGGGTCCCGGAAGGTAGTTGTTCAGAGCAGACAGCCTTTAGCTCATCATAGAGCGGTTTGACGTTCTGTTCCTCGTTAAATAAAGGAATTGCAATTGAGATACCGTACATAATATTTCTCTATTTCTGCATTTAAAAAACCCAGGTCACCGCAGCAAGCCAATATTTTAGGTTAGCGGTGGCGATCAGTCAAAAGTAGTTATGGTCCCGAAGCACTAGTCTGTGCTTTTTAAGACCTTCATAATTGCAGACTCATACTGATCAGCAATCCTGGACCAGATATAGTGCTCTCCTGCGTAATCTGCTGCTAATCGCCCTAATTGCTCAGCCTGACTCTGGTTATCGAGCAGTTTCTGCATCTGCAAGCCAAGTTTCTCAGCATCGTTAAATTCGTAATAAAGTCCGTATTCCTGCAGGACCTCCCGATGCTCCGGTACATCATTAGCGATTACCGCATTTCCGCAGCGCATTGCTTCAACCAACGCCGGGTGCGTCCCTCCCACCTCAGTGGCCTGCACATATAAATAGCAATTATTCCGCAAGCTTTGATAATCTGCGCCAAACTGATAGCCGGTAAAGATAATCTGATTAACTGATTGCTCAGCCATTTTGTGCAGACCACTGATATAGGTGGTCGCATAGGGTGCGTCACCAACAATCACCAGCGGATACTTTGGACCTGTCAGAGCTGCATAAGCCTCGATTACGACCGCGGCATTGTTCTCAGGCTCGAGCCGGCTGACATAAAGCAAATACTCGCCGGGCCTTAAATCAAACTGCTTAAGCACAGCAGACTGGTTCTGACCGGCTCCGGTCTTAGCTCCATAGCGAATCATCTCAGAATTAACCGAGAATTTCTCCTGATAATATTCAGATATTACATCGGCATCTGTGACCACGAGATCGCTGAACTTTGCAGCGCAGTACTCACCCAGCCGATACCAGAGGCGTCCGGCAGCATTCCATTTACTACGCTTGCGCTCAATACCGTCAACGTTTGTCAAAATCTTAACACTGCCAATCCGCAGAATGATTGAACATGGACTATTAGCTGCGTTACAAATCAGCACTGCATCGTAGCCGCCAAACAGAGCATGAATGTAAGCTGTTAAAGAGCTTAGCGGGGTCTCAAGATACTTCTGGTAGACTGTTGGCGTGGCAATTGTCCGGACAGCTCCCAATTGCTTTACTGATGACTTACCCTCGCGCAAATTTTTAACAAACTGCTGAATTGTCTGCCTGCCGTAGACTGTTACTGCGTGTCCGCGCCCGGTCAGCTCTTCTGAGATCTCAGCTGCAAACGTCTCAAACCCACCGTAATTAGCTGGTAAACCCCTGGTGCCAATAATCGCAAGCTTAAAGTTCTTATCAGCCATAAATTCAAATCAAAAAGCTAAGGATTATATATTAGACCGCCGCCGCCTTCCCCACCAGCCGAGCTTCTTATAAGAGCCATTTCTGTTAAAAGATGCCTATTAACTCTTTACTGACCCAAGTTATGGACAAAGAGACAGGCTACGGGCCGCTTACACACTAGTGTCTGAGCTTATCCGTCAATACCCCGGGATGGCTCGCTCGTCTCAGATTAACGCTTTATGACCAGTTTTAAAACTCCGTCACACCGATGTTCTAAACCGACTGATTACACTCATGGCGGAATCAGCCAAAAAGTAATAAAATAGTGTGGCAAACTTGCCTGAAACTCAGAGGCATTTTTGCTGTTAAAAGATTTTTGCAGCTAAACCTGAAGGTAAAGTATCTTAAATACAGATGGAATACCCAGAGGACAATTCAGCTCTTACAGCTAATATAACTTAAATTCTCAGATAACATGCTCAGTTGGATTGAAATCCAGATTTTAGAACTAGCCGCCTGGTATATGCAGACCCCTGCTATTACCGGTCTGATAATTATCGTCTTCGGCGCTGCTTTTATTATGAAGCAGTTCTTTAAACAGGATAAAGCTATTATCCCCGGCATTATCGGCATCATTATCCTGTTCTTTGAATCCATGCATTGGTTTAATGCAGATAAAACGGTAGCTCAAATTAACGAGTGGATCGTGACCGTACAGAATCCAAACGGTGACCTTCCTGCACTGCCGTTTTTTCTAGAGCCATTTTTCTCCATCCTGATCGCTAAACAGCCATTTCGCTTGTTGCACCAGGAGTTAATTTTCGTATTAATCTTCGCATATTTAGGGAACCTGGCTTGGGTTGGTTACAGCGAATACAAACGCACAGGCGTGATTCTCGGAGATATGTCCTGGAAGAAAATCGTCACAATCCGGGATGACGACCGTCCGCTGCGCTCTGAATTTAATGAGTTAGGCTCAGGTGATCTGGCAACAGAAGAAGAACTCAACCGTTGGCTCAAACCAATCCCGGGCGAGGAGTACACCAAGCTGGCTGTAACTGATGTGCGCGGCGGTAAAGGGATTGTTGCTAAAGTCGGTAACCTGCATATTCCCAGTGAGCAAAGAAACCGGCATATGCTGGCGATTGC